>OZ020604.1:159324512-159423557 GCA_963971545.1 Philophylla caesio | reverse complement strand
CCTGGCTTGGCCAAGACGCGCAGTAAAGTTTTTAATAGTTACTTTTTGGACTGTTTAGCTGACTTGAACTCGGCAAACATTTCCAACTTTCTACTCTACACTAAGCGCACAGGATGGTTCAATTTTTGAAAGAAGGGAGAGAGGGAATGCATGGCTTATGCCAGTGGTATCACAATGGGCTTCTTACAGCCTAAGTGTGCCACCGTGCTCCGGTGCCTAACCTATATGTTGCGAAGAAGAAATAAATTACTGTTTGTTCAAAAAATAAAAAAATTAACATTTTGTGTCCAATTTGTCGCAGAATTGTTGAAAACACTGTATTCATATATTATTAAAATTGAAATATTTTGTTAAAACAAAATGAATTATGTACATTTGAAATAAAAAGAAATCAAGAATTAAACAGAAATATACAGATGACATACATAGACATTTTTAAATTAAAGTTTATACCTTCATCAAACATTTTTAAAAGATAAAACTTATAATTAAAGATGCTCGCATAAGAGCAAATTTTTAAAAATGAGAAATAAAGCCATAAAGCTTTTAAAATTCCAATTCATTAAAATGAAAAAAAAGGAAATAAAGCCATAATGACTTTATTGCCCAATTATGTTTGGAAATAAAGCCATATCAAAAATATGGCACTATTTCACATTTAAATGTGAAGTAAAGCCATTATGGCTTTATTTCCGATGGCCTTATAACACCCCACCGATAATTAGTATGATTTGAACTCTTTCTTTTGGTTGCCGGACTACTGTAGAGGCTAAGGTTTCAGCTATTAAGGAAGTTATAAACAAACTGACAGCAAAGCAGTGAGCTCAGCTACGATAAGATCAAAGATTTTATTGGATTTTCGCCGATATCTACAGAAGATGGCTTCGCAGAACAGGCTTAACCTCATTTGGGTAACTGGCCACAGAGACATTAAGGGTTAGCGAACAAACTTGCGAGGGAGGGAACAACCAAGCTGATTATTCCCAGTAAAAACGCATTGGCATGCCCTTCGGTACATGCAAGCTGCTTTTAAGATAATGTTTTCATGCTCGGGCAAATAACCGCTCGGTGCAAAGTACGACCAGTATCATATCTAGGTAGACTTTGCCCAGACGGGATCGTAAACAGTTGCGTAGTCTGTATTCTTCGAAAGGGATAATATATCCAAATGCGGTAGAAGTTGCAAAAATTATGAATAGGATGAGACGAAATTCACATCATCTTTAATTTTAGTAAAATAAAGTGCAGCTTTCATATGGCTGAATTAGAATATTTATTTTAGAAAATTTTTTGTTTGTCATGCTAGAGATTATTTTATATGGAGAACATTGCGGAAAAGCGTTGGTAAAAAAATTGTTAAAATCAAGAGTAACTTATAGCCACTTAAAATTTGCACTTTATTATTAAATTATTATTAATTTTTGTAATTTACATATACATTTTTGTATAAAATTGAACACATTAACATATACATAGTTTTTGAAGCAAGATATTATATTATTTCAAATTTTTTGTTATGCTTATGCATGCAACTTTTTTTTTGGATGAACATTGTTGATATTCTGAGGAGTTTGTGATGAGAAAAATGAGTAGTTTGATTATTAGTGCTGAGGAGTTTGTAATAACAAATATTAGTAGTTTGATAGTTAGTGCTGAGGACTTTGTAATGACAAAAATGAGGAGTTTGTTTATTAGTACTGAAGACTTTGTGATTACAAAAATTAGTAGTTTGATTATTAGTGCTGATGAGTTTGGTTGCCAGCGCTAATTACATTATAAGCATAAAAATGATTAGTTGCCTTATCTGTTAGAGCAAATTAGATATATTCTTCACCTATATAAAATTTTTGTAGGTAGGAAAGAGATATAAAATCACACCGACAAGGGGAAACTACTCAGACTACTCTGCTAAGCACTTTTGTAATTATTTATAATGATGATATGAGAACATATTTGATTATCTGCTGTCTTCGACGATATGCATGTACATTAGGGCGGGTCGAATTTTTTTCGCATAAAGCGGCTAGCAAAAACGAAAACTACAGAAAATTCTAAGAAAGTTTTGCCAAGAAACCATGGGTCTAAAATTAATTCCCAGTTCGCGCAGAGCGACTTTAGATTTTGAGGTCATACTTGTTAAATTGTACTCAAAAACCTATAGTGTTAAAATAACAGCATGCCATTCAATTAATGCAATAATAGCAGGCTTTTGTAACTTATTTGTTTTTTCACGTGGCTGAGCAAAAAACAACAAAAACAAGCAATCGTATGGTACTCTTACCACACAAGTGTTCTGCGTTGAATAAACAATAGTGTGTTCTAAAGAACTTTTTTCAAGTTTTAAATAGTTTTCGATTAATAAATTATAATGGAAACGTCTGCAATGTCAGTTGATTCCACCAATTCAGAAATTGATACAATTTCAATGAACTCTGGGTCTTTCTTGTGTTCTTCCCAGTCTGAATATTGGCTTGCCAAGAGATTTAAGTGATCTAAATCTACTAAGTAATCGTGACGTATTAAATTATTATTTATTTTTACGTGTGGCTGAGCAAAAAACAACAAAAAAGCAATCGTACGGTAATCTTAACACACAAGTGGCAAAAAAAATTTGGGAAATTTGGAATAAACTAAACATTCCGTTAATCAATGAAAAACTGCCTCGAAAAAACTAAAAACATTGCTAAATAAATATCCTAATGAAATAAAATTTAAAAGTAGACCAAATAAGTCTTCAACGTTTCTGAAAACCATTGATCAAGTGTTTTATATTGGAAAATGCCAGTGCGCAAAAACATTGCCTTGCTGGTGTGGTTTAATACCCATTGAACTCCAAGAGTTTATGATTGATCAGCACAGTAAGAGGAAGCTAACCATTCCCGAATTCGAGGCGATTGCTGTTGACCAACAATCAACACTGGCGCCAACTAGTCTTGATCCAACTTTTTTTCCTGGCTCAACAATACGAATGTTGAATCAGAGGTGATGTTTGCCATGCCAACTGTAAGAGAGCCAAGGTCGTCGAAAAAAAAATTAATACCAAAAGGTACGATACACCTCATTTCGCTATGGCGTGCGATAGGTTTGGAATCGGGAATAGGGTTGCTTCTTTTTTGGCCACATCGCTTTTCAAAGATATTGAATTTAAAGATGAAAATGGGGAACCAATAATTATGGACAAATCTAAAGTTTCACGTGACAGAAAGAAATGAAGGGATTCTCTTCGAAGAAAGCAACGGAATGACTGTGATCTGGTAGCCTTCTCCTTTGATGGCAAAAAACACTCTTTGACGAGCGAAGAAGAAAATGGAAGATATCATCCGAGAATGGTAAAATAATCACATTTGGTGGTTCTTAAAGAGCCTGAGAGCAGATTGTTGGGTTACGTAAAAGTCGACGCCGAGGACGCTAAAACAAAACAGAGGCAATTGTGCGAGTTCCTTATAGAAAAAAATATGTCCCTTGAGAGACTGATTGGAATTTGCTGTGATGGAGAAGCAACAAACACAGGTTCTGAAAATGGAATTTTAAGGAGATTCGAAGTCATGTTGAATAGACCATTGCACTGGTTTGTTTGTTTATTACACTTTAATGAACTTCCACTTCGTCACTTGTTCTCCGCATTGGAAAAGTCCACTACAAGCGGACCGCGCACAGCTAGTGGAATAATAACAAAGCAAATCGAAACATGCGAGCAGATGGCGGTAAGCAAACAATTGTTTTAAAGAGCCTAACATGTATATTTTGATCTGCGCTAAATAAATAAAATATGCCTCCACCCATTCATGAAAAAACACTCTCGACTGACGTTCAGTACTTATATCGAATGGCAAATGTAGTTTGTGATGGTTTCTGCCCCGAAAATTTAGCCAGTATGAAACCGGGACAAATTGTGCACTCTCGATGGCTAACAAAGGCAAGCAGACCCTTACGTTTATACGTGACAACTAGTTCACCATCAGCGAATTTAAAAACTTTGGCAACTTACATAATGAAAGTTTACGTACCGATGTACTTTAACATTAAGTTCTACAACTCAGTTGTATACGGCAGTCTCTTGTTTTTTAAATTTATACAGTCCACGCGATATTTACCACCAACGCTGCGATAAATTGTTAACACTGTAATCCAAAATAATTCTTACTTTGCTCATCCTGAAAATATCTTACTGGCAATGCTTTATGATAAGAGAAAAGATGTTCGCGAAAGAGCCATAAAAAAGATACTACATTATCGTGATAAAGTTTGTGATCCGACTAATCTAAGGATTTATGATAAAAAGCACGCAATAAATTTTGAATGCTCAGACTACTTTGATCTGGTTGACCTAGATGATGACAGTGTTTTGTCTGAGCCTCCATTCTCAGCAAACATTCCATACGAACACTTGTTGCAGTTTATTGAGTCTGATGATCCCCCGCTTCCTGACCCAGGGATTCCATGTCATACCCAAGCAACTGAGCGTTGTGTAAAGCTTCTGACAACAGTTTCCCGACGCGCTATCGCAAAGAATAGAGACGATATCATGGCCGTAACTATAGAAAGTCGTATTACAACACCACGCATGGAATCCAAAAAAGACTTTAAAACCTAAAAAAACTAAAACTTGAAAAGATTCCCAGTCATCAGCAAAAAAACCAATGTCTGTAACTTGCACCACAAAAACATTTAATTTTTTGAAAACTTAATTACAATAATAAATTTTATTTTCGATCCACCGTATTTTCCACAATTTTAGCATTTTTTTTAAAAAAAAGCACAAACTTTCGTTATAATCGAAGAAACCACGCACAATTTTCCGGATTGTTTCTTATGAAAGTATAGGTTTTTGAGTACAATTTAATAAGTATGACCTCAAAATCTAAAGTCGCTCTGCGCGAACTGGGAATTAATTTTAAACCCATGGTTTCTTGGCAAAACTTTCTTAGAATTTTCTGTAGTTTTCGTTTTTGCTAGCCGCTTTGCTGGTTTTTTTCCACCCATACAAATTGAACCGGCCTAATGTGCATACATGTTTGTAGAATATATGTATGCTTATGTAATATTTATGATATATAAAAAACCTGTTAAGATTCAAAATAACTGAATTTTTATTAACCAAATTGAATGTTAAAAAGTAAATAAATTGCTCATATGGCCAGATTTACATGTGTACAAAGTACTACTTGCTATATATTGTACCAAATTTGAAAAATTAATTTTATAAATTATAAATTAATTATTTTTATAAATTTAAGTGAATGAATTTTGCCAAAATTTAAATAAATCTTCACCTCGACCGATAACATAGCGAAAATATATTAAAACTCTTCTTTTGGCACTCACTGTTAGTTTTTTCGCTCTATCGCTGTCGAATCGTGGTGAACATTCATAAGGTATATAGTGGTGGGACTCAATAAGAAATCCAGTACCCCTCGAAATCAGAAGAACGTGAGTCGGAATAGAATGGGATAAGGCTTCTCTGTCTATACACGTTCTCTGAAGTAGATAACAGATCCGGTAACTAATAAAACTAGTACTGCTGACAAACAACTACCAGTCTCTGTAACCAAAAATGTTAGAGCGAGAGTGGAAAAAGATGTGTAAATGTCATGAGAAAGAGCAAGTAGGATCATCATACCTCTGGGAACCAGGGAGGGGAAATGGTAATTTTTCCCCACGGCTAGAACAAAGGTGACTAATTTCCTAACAATCGCACAAGTGAACGCAAACGGTTAACCACTTTGTTTACTAACCATTTCCCGTCTTGTAGGGGAGTAGTAGAAGAAGGGAATTTAGCATATATGTACATACATATGTGTATATACATTTTTGTTATAATTAATTTGGTAATCGCGTTTAGCCACAATAAAACTAGTCCATGCGGCGCTTTATCGAACCCGAATCAAAAACTGTACCGTGAACTGAAATGTAATAAGTTTACAATAACACGCTAAATAAATTTTTAGGGTGGCAGTCCTTCTCAGGGATAAGAGTTTTCATGGTGGATAATGAAAATAAACTATAGCAGAGTTGCATGCAATGATATTTCATAATAAACTTTAAAAATCACATAAAAATTTTACGGAATGTGAAATATTTGCGTTAACCAAAAATTTATAGCGAAAATATGTGACGACTGTTTTTATTTGCATATTTGAATAATTATTCAACGGCTCACCACAATTTTCCTATAACCAACGTGTACAATATAAAAGCAGCCCTGGGTAGTTAAACCATTCGGTGGTGAGTTTTCTTCTTCATTTCATTCATTCGTTTAGGTTAGATTTGTAAACAAAAGCAGTTTATTTGGTTAATAAATATATTAATTTCCTTATAACTGAAGCATTTTTACATTTACTAGAAGGAAATAACTGCCTGGAATGGAGCGCAAGCGAAACTACATCTATAAATTGAAGCAGAGTATTCCTATAATAGTTTACGTGGCATGCTTATCAAAAAGAAAGCTAATTTTTAATGATTTCAGGGCCAATAAAACTGCTGCGAAAGACTTTTGTTACTTCAAGACCAAAGAATTTACTTACATCGATTTTTTGTAGCTCAATGTTCATGGTGAAGATGCCTTAATATGTACAAAAATACAAATTTAAAATTGCATATATTTGTAAAAACATAAATAAATACATACACACACACATATCACGATGCTGCGAGCAGTTTTCTACCATTGGGCATTGTCACACGTTCAGTATTATAGCTAAGCATGCACAAACTTTATTTTCTTATTGTTCCATTGTCGATATATATTTCGAACCACGCAACGCAAAGTATATACATAAATACTGACGGGATATGTATACTGGGGATCAAAAGTGATTTGTTAGGGATCATTTTCCTTTGAAAATGTGTTTGCATTCTTTTCCGGTTGAAAATTTTAATAAGAACATGTATATTTTGCATGCAACTATTTAGAGGTAGGGTCAAAATCCTATGTATGCAACAGAATATTAGTTAAGAAACTTCTCGCACCGTCAACGGTTTTTGTAAAGATATTCCTCCGAACTTTATACAGCATGAACAAAGTCTCGACAGAATTGTATGGAATTTAACGTTCACGAGCTTTGTGTGTGGTCCTCACTTCAGCAATTACAAATATAAAATATCTTTAATGAAGTAGTACAAGCTGTGGGTTTGTTCTATACGCGCTTGTTTTATTTATTAATAAATAAAATAAAACTTGTGTAGTTCCTTGCTGCACAAAACCCTGTTGAAAGATTTTTATCGTTAAAAAGAGAATACGAAACCCAAGTCCTTTTGAGAGGTGAACTTTTCCGATAAATTATCGAAGAGGTTGCGTACTGTATATACCATGAACCAATTATTAATATATAATATATATATCTTTCAACCATGTGTATATACTGGGCTAGAGCTGCAAAAACATCGATAGTATCGATACTATCGGATTTTCGTGGGAATAGCAACTTTTCATTTTAAATGGAAATCGTTGTAAATACGCTTTATATTTTTTCATATATTAGGTACATTTATTATTTAAAATGAAATTAAAAATCAAAACTAATATGAAAATGGTGATTTAGAAACCTCACAATTCATTTGTGTTATAAATATCTTGTTAAATATATTAAATACTTGCAATAATGCAAGGTACATTTCAGATTTTTAGTCTTAGTTTCGAATATTAGAGAGGACTGCTAAATTAATTTTTGTGAGAAACAACTTTGTTAAACAATTATTTTGTCCACATTTGACAATTTTAGTGAAGATCTTTTATCACTCACAACAATACCAGCTTTGCTGAAGATTCTCTCACTCCATCCTTCCAAGCCACCAACTCCAATTAAAGTTCAGCTAAACTGTGAAAGATTACGAGTTTAGTACGCATTAATTTTTATAAATCTTGCTTACCTCAAAGTCGTCTTTTCCACAAATCAGCAACGGATAAAAATTCTAGAGATAAAATATCCTGAAAAAACATCGATACTATCGATAGTGCTCCGATGTTTTTGCAGCTCTATTCCGAACATATGCATTGTGTTTGTTTACATTTTTGTGGTTCACCGATAGTTAAAAAAAAAAAAAAAAAGAGAGGAATATAAAACCCAAAAAAAAAGGATAATAGAATACAGCATATTTTTATGTCATATAGCGGGATTAAATAAGTCAAAAAGTGTTTCTCAGTTGATAAACAAACGGAATAACGAACTATGTTTTCTTGATTTCATTTGCTTGACTGTAAAAGTGATTCGATTGGTCCATTTACCTGATTCATACTTTGAGATCTTAAGAGGCTGTTGTTTTCGACGTGTTACTGAAATGCGTGTTACTTTGGAACGCCGGATGAATGCACAGACATCAGAGGCTTAAGCTACATGTTTCCTAATTTGCGTTATTTCTCGCCACATGGAATATGCTATAGTAAGGAAATATAACTATTTACTACTTCGGCAAGTTTGACGCTGACATGCTGTCGAAATTTTTGTATTGATGATTTCCGACGCATTCTTCTTAAATTGAACTTGAAGTTTTTAACTTTAGATATTTTTAAAAAAGTAAGTTCATTAAATCCACAGGAGCAAGTAAAACTAAACAATATATAATATATAACCTTAAATTGTAATGAATTGAGTTGGCTTTCTTATGATATTGATAATCAGATCACGTTTAACCATCTTAAGGTCTTGACAATCACCGGTTGCATTATAAATTTAAAGGAGATTGACAAGTTGTTTACAGATATGCAGTTGATTGTCCCACGAGATGTATGTACATACATATATGAAATAGATATCGCAAACTTGTGTTACGAATTTTTATGCGCATTCATGGTTCCAGAAAACTATAAATTTTTAATCAAAGTCATCTATATTAAATGTATTAATGTTAGAATTTTAATGGATATATTCGGTACAACATGTATGTATGTATATATCAGGATCTGCGCGAACTTTATTTTTTCTATTGTGATGCAACGATCAGCGAAGAGATGCTTACAATCCTTTCTAATTTTAAGCAATTAGATTTGCTTGGTTTTATAGAGTGCAAAACGCCATACATTTTTATAAGCGAACCTTGTCTTCATGAAGCATTAAAGCGACGTAAAAATACTATGATATTTAACTGGTACTCGCTGAAAGAAGTTTCATTTGTATGATATGGCAATTTTTCCACGTATTTTCTTATTTTTATAGAATTTACAGCTATGTATGTATGGGGTGCAAGGATCAGGATCTTATAAAGTTTTCAAAATGATCATATACTTAAAGTAATTATGATTCAATCACTTTAAAATTTGCGGCAGTAATTTGCAAGATTAAAAAAAATGCCAAAGGACATTATAGCACAAAGTAAAGATGCTCCTGTTACAATGTTATGTTTTTACATATGTATGTAAATATATGTATTTTTTATAAAAATTAAAAGGTACAATTTGTTTTAATTATAGTGTAATATACAAGACAAACAATATTTTGTTAAAACTTGCAAATATATTAAAATTTATAAAATACAAAATACCTACTCTTGCCGTTTGTGGTGCAGAAGATACGCAATACAAGCAGGTAACATTCCGCAAAATCCACGTAATACAAAATGAATTAGTGAAAAAATTTTTAAATTAATTTCAATGTATGTATACCATGAACATTTATATTTATAATGCTGTTATAATTTTTTTTCGTGCTTTTTTAAGTACATAAATATGTACTCGTATGTTAAGGTTTAAGTGCTTCGAATCCCAACAGTTTTTGATCATTATAATTGACTAAATTTTCTGGAAGCAAAATTACGTCGACGATACTAAAGTACTGTTGATAGAAGATAACATTTAGATGCACTTCACTTCGCAAGTCTAGCTTTTGGGGTACATCATCCGAATTCTCCCAATCTGAAAAAAATTGCTCCAATATCCATTTAGATGCCATGTCAATGTAATAATTCTTGCGAAGTGCATCAATTTTTTGGAGCTTTTCAAGGTTTTGCAAAGATTTAATGTGGTATCGTTGCGGATCAATGGCGCGCATTAACAGGGCAGATGTCAATAATGTCCACTTGCTTTCGGGTTCGTACTCTAATAAACTTTCGCAAGATTCTAATTGTGAACGTAATTCGGTCAAAACATTCTCCGTAAATGCGTATGACTTATTTGGGGATTTAAAGTAAAATACACTTTTATTGTATGTTTTTAAAGGAATCTCCTTAACATTAATATCGGGAATGTTAATTTTCAAAACGATTGGGTCAAAATCTGAAATCTGGTTCGAGGCATACTCATGTCCGGAAGTAACCCATGAAGTGTCAGCTGCAGAATTGTTTAAAGATTTCCAATTATTAAAGTTTTCTAACATATTTCCTTTGGAATCACTTATAGCTATATTTGCGTCAATTAACTTAATAGGATTTGTAAATGAGAGAACTGCGTGATCGGAATTGTAGCGGAAAGCACATACATCCAGTTCTTGTCGTGAATATCCTAGTAACCATCGTTGATAAAACCAGGCACTACTATCATTTGGATCTGTAAAAGCGGCCGTTAGCACCATTTCTAGTTCTTCCTTTAATTTCATCTCGCACATCGCTCGTTTTGGTTGTGCATGCCCCAGATATGGATACAATTGAGGCAACAATAAACTTCGGTGATGCCATGATGAGTAGTTGGAAAAATTGGTTTTAATTTTTTCTGTACAGAAATCCAGCTCATTGTGTTTAGAAACATTTGCTTTTTCCACTACGTAGCGACGATAGTCCCAAGTGTGAAAGTTTCGTTCATCCATTTTTAGATATTTGTTGCACAATTGTAGTTCATGATCCCAATTAGCATTTGGACTATGATCCAATATCCAACATCGATGGTACCAACCATTGTACGATTTGGGATTTACTAATAAGCATTGCTCGCTAAAAGTTAGTTCCGTGTCATAAATTTTTTGCCGTTCTTCCGCATTATCCATAATCGTTGACTTATGATTAACATATTCACGTCTGATGTTCCACAATGTTGACACATCGGGATTTCTCAAGAGTACATGAGACGCGAGTTGCAACATTTCGTCATCCAGCTCATGCCGACTTCGCTTATCTTGAATTTTTGTCATCGCTGCGCGGTAAGCCTTGACTTTCAATGCTTGCTCTTTCTTCTTGCGTTCACGATCTTCTTCCGTGGTACGAACTTTAAGTCTTCCATGCATTATCGTATATCTGAAAATTTATTTAAACAAATTGTTCTTCCAATCTGCCGACGATGTAAAACCACAGTATAACTATATGTGTCTGGTATATAGTCTGTGGTAAAACTGATTGCAGCTCATATATGACGAAAACAGCTGACATTTGTGTGGTCACAGAATTATCGATAAACATTTAGTGTTGCCATACTATTAAGAGAAAAACTTATTGAATGATTTTTAAGCAAGAAGCAGCAACACCCGGATTCCAGCAATCGCTATCCCTAAAACTCCATCGCCAAAAACCGCTAAATAAATTTGACAAATTTTTAGATATTTTCGCGATTCGGGCATCTCTGAAAATCTCCAAAATTCTCGCAAAATTTTTGGCAGATTTTAGCGAAATGAACCGCCCTACAAGAACATGCTGACATAATTACCAATCCACTCTCATTTATAAAATCAGCACTGACTTTCAGCTTACCGGTAAAATGACTGACATAGTGCTTGCCAAAAAGAAACACTCGCGACTCGCTACGCTTAAGCGTCAGTTAGTCAAAACTTAACTTAACTTAAGCCAACCTGTTATATGGAAAGCAGTACAAGCGATTAGTCAACACTTAACTTACCGTAAGATACTTAAGAATCTGTTGATTTAAGATTCTTATGTTAAGGGCTTACCTAAATTGAGAGCCGTGAGAGCGGTGACAGAATCAGGCTTACCAGATCTTGACATTTACAATTTTTGAAAATAAATGTATGCAAAAACTACATTTAAAACAAATTTATTTGATGTGAACTGTACGCCAAATTCTGCCGGGATGTAAACTGGCCAAGTGACTGCTTCTTGCACATTTTGTACATTTGTGCTAAACTTAAAAACATTCGACACAATTTAATTCTCCTTGACATTTTTACAAGCAATATGCGATTCAATAATAATCACACAAGTGCTTTTATTTACTACTTTGTACCTTGTGTCAACGGAGATATTCAAAGAACAATATGCAACAAAAATTAAGTTGACATGTTGAGTAATCGTCTCCAATTCTTAAGTTAAGTTAAGTTAAGTCTTGACTAACTGACGCTTTATGTGCATTTGGAAGAGGATTATGCATGAGTTAATTCAAATCAAGGCTACTTATCTAGATAACATTGCCCCTCTGTCAGCCCTTTTAGAGTCAAGTATTCTTAAATCCAAATCGTATACCCTTAAGTAATAAAATAATATTCATATTTATGTAGTATAGCGTATTTGTATACATTTATAAATATATGTATAATAATTATACAACATACCACTTAAACATTTATTGAGTGCCCTCCTTTTCGGTAAACATAAACATGTTCAATATCATTGAATGAAGTCTTTATGCGAGCTGTCAACGGCTCTTATGACCTCTGGAAATCTAAACTTTTGATAAAACCTATGGAAATTAATAATTATAAACTTATAGGTATTATTACTTTTTACTTTATACTTCCTTTACAGTCTGTTTTTCTTCAACTATGGATGAACTTTACATACATATCTAGTTAACAAGTATTTGTCCATAAAGTTCTCTGATAATTCATTGGGTTACTTTGAAAACATATTGTCAGTGCACTCATCATTATAATATTTATATTCACAACACTTTAACTTACAATTTTTTACAAAGTAACTACACACTTGTGTGCCTTAAATGTAAACAAAATCTGACATTTTCTTTCAACTACTCCAGCGACGCCTGGGGCGGATAAAAGTATAATAAATTTCCTTGGTGATTTTTGGAGATGAAAAAGCATTTAACAAAAATTGCCAAAAGTTCGGATAATTTTTAGCACTTTTTAGAGTTTTCGCGTTAGCGAATGCTGGAAGACGGCTGCAGACTATGACTCAATAATTTAAGGTTGTGTTGGTCCACAACAACAAAAATTTCCTTGTGAAGACTGTTTTAGCTTACCCGACATCTCCACAGAAAATAGCTGATGTCCTAAAATAGATGTCCGAAAATATATTGGCACGGATACCGCTTATTTCTTCATGTCTGCCATTTATGTCAGCGTTTATGTCTTGGCATCTATTGTATGAAATAAGCTGTCACTTTGTTACTTTTATAGCTAATTTTTCATTTGGCTGTAAATTTCGTGGGTTCAACATCGAAGATATTTTCATTCAGAAGCAAAAACTGATTTGTTTTCTATTGCATTTATTAATGTTTACGCATTTGGGAGGAAAGAAAACATATTCAGCATATTAGCGCTTTATTAAACGAACATATAAATTGACAAAGTATTTTTTATTTTTTGCTGCCAAAATGACATATGTATGTTAGAACATCAGCTATTTTCTGTGGATATGTCGGGTTATGTCAGAAACAGCCCTAAGAGACGAAGAGGCGAATTAAATTCACTAATACCAACACAACTTTTCCAGCTGTTACCAACACTCTCGCATTTTGATATTTTGCTAGTTTCCTAATGTTAGAAGAAAAGGCAATATTCCGAATATTACATGCCAGAAATCACGTGTGCTAGAGGGGGCAAACAATAGACTAAGCAGCACAGCTATGTTTGCGAATCGCAAAATACGACTACTTTGTTGTGAAACTTCGTTGGATTTGCGGTAAGTTGGCTTTTTTTTTTAATTTTATTAATCACTCGGATTTTAGCAGCGAGCGAAGGTGAATCGTGCGTGAATTTTTTCAAATTACAAAGGGTACTGGTACAGTAACCCACAGTCTTGATAATATTAAAAAAAAAAAAACGTTGTGCAGTATAATTAAGTACAAATTACATAAATTTGTGGCTTTATTTTTAATTACTAGTGGGCGCGAGTGTATACTCGTGTTTTTAAGAATCGTTCAGGAAATTTTTGTAAATTAATTTAACAAAAATTGGGTAACCTGCAGTTGAGTGCGTAGACCTAGACCTATTCTTAATCTTTTTCCATTGCTAGTTAAAGCAGACCGAAGAATTTCCTGTGTCTGCCTGAGGGAAAAAAGAAAAAAAAAGCTGCGAATATAAAGTTTAAGGCGAAGACGGCGTCGCCGAAGAAATGGTCGGTGGCGTCTGCGGCTGATGTCGAGGTCCATGGTACCATGAGCAAAAAACCTAAAATCATAAGCAAAGAAATAAAAACAGGTTTTTATGAACTTCTCAAAGGTTAGGGGATCATAAAAATAAATGAGTCAAAAAAGCGAAAAAATCAGGATTTGTCCTTTGTTGACATGGAGGGTGAAATAAGCGCGGGAAATAAACCGCAGTTAAACGTTCCGTTACAAACCAATGAAAATGTAAAAGAAAATGAAAAACTCGCGGGAAAAATCACGCTGTACCCGCCAAAATTCAGCGGGAAATTTTTGTTCTGGTGGACACATCGGAAAACAATGCGATAAAAAATGAGAGAATGACAACTGGGCTTACGCTTTACAGCCAAATATCGGACTTAAGCATCAAGGACATTTTTCATAGACTGGCAGGACTTTGTACAAGGTAATTTTCACCAATTTATCTTCTGCAAATAATTTTGCACTTGACGAAAACTTTCAAAGAAAAATCTTAAAGCCTTCATTCCTCGGGCTGCCATAGAAATGTATGGTGTGGTGAGAGGTTTGCCTTTATGCTTTAAAGAGAGCGAAATCCTAAAGGATTCAAATTCTAGTATTCCGATTATGTCTGTGAGGCGCTTCACGCGCATGGACCCTACAAACAGTGAATTTATTCCAACCACCACTTTAAAAATTGGTTTTTCGGGCAATGAAATTCCAAAATCAATCTTTTATAATTACACAAAGCTAAATGTTGAATTTTTTATACCGCCGCTAAGGCAATGCAATAAATGCGGACGTTCTGGCCACACAATGATGTCATGTAAAGCGAAGGAGAGGTGCATCAAATGTGGGAAGAATGAGTGTGAGGGAAATTATGATAGCAATTCGTGTATATTGCATACTGCAAAAGATAAATCTCTTTGTACAGTGTGGGAAAAAAATGAATGTCATCCGCATCAGAGCGGTCAAGAAGATGTCACGAAAGGAATTTTTAGATGTGTATTACCCCAAAAATATTAATCGCTTTAGTTTGCTAGAGGAAGAAGAAGATGACTTTCCAAGTCTTTGCAATACGGTGAATGAGGCAAGGAACAAAGATACTAACATAAATAAAAACTTATAGGTGGTATAGTTTCTGAAACGGAAAAACTAATGACTCAGCTTCTAAAAATTACACAAAAAATGACAACTTCAAACTATCATAAACAACAGAAATAAGAAAACCATTACTGAATCGTATATTCTTCCCTTTCTAGAAAATTAAAGTGATTCAATACATGATTCAATTATTAAAGGTTTGGTAACTAAGCAGCTAGCTCCCTCACTTTCTGTCAAACGGCTCCCTTAGCATCAAACCCGTGTTGCTTCTTAAAATATTAATATTAGTAAACTCAAAACTTTTTAATACCAAAAACTATAAAGCAGCACTTTTTGTTTCTTATGTGCGCGAAAACGGTAATTACAAGATTGACCCCGTCTCGTAAATATTTCATGTAAGTGTGTGTAAATGACGCGCTTTTTCATTGAATGCTTTTCACGCGCATATAAAATGTGACAGAGGGGAATGTTTTGTAATTTCTAGAAGAAATAGGTTTAAAGAAATTAAAAATAATGTGACATAACAATCATCCAAATGCCAAAAACAAAAATTTGTAAGAACTAAATGCTTGAGTTATGAAGTTTTATTTATTTTTCTTTTAATATATAAAGATTATCTTTCTAAAATTTCGAATTATTGTGGTTTTTTACAACTCCATTAACTTCATAAAGTCACTATTTACCGGATAAAATTTTTGGTCCTTTCACGGTCCAGCGGTTCATCACAATATTAAGAATAACCCTGATACCAATGGTATATACATATGTACATAAATAAAAGGAATAAACCATATAAATAACTTATATTTTCCATATACCATGGGACGAATAGATTGAAAACTTATTCGATAGTTAAAATTAAAAAAAATATCTACCAAGAAGTGCATAATTATTTAAACTTTGTAAGCGTAGCTATTGTATTTCTTAAGATTTCACTTATAGTGCAAAAAAAAGTACAAAAAAATAAATTTCAATACAAATTTTGACATAGTCACAGTCGAAACAACAAACTTACAGCCAAATATAACTTTAGTCTCGGTATATTTTCCGCCAAATATTATGCCGGCTTTAATAATGAAAAAAAAAGACTTCTTTGAAAACAAAGAGAATGTCTTCATCCTAAGCGATTTCAATGCGCGATCAACCTTTTTGGATGATAGCATTGACTCCAACAGAGGCAAGCACCTACAACAACACATCTTGCATTCAAATTTCCACTGTCTCAACATGGGCAATACAACATATCAACAAGATTTTAGATCCAACAGAGGATCAGTGCTCGATCTAACATTAACAAACAGCAACATGCAGGTGGATCCTGTTAGAATTGGTGGTAGCCACCACTTCCCAATTCAAATCCATTTTGACAAAATTACTAACAACTTCAGCCGCTTCTTGGCAAAAAATAAACTCTTAAAATCCTTACAGACCCTTGAATGTGATGCCAATTTGAAGGGATTTGAGAACAAAATTCAAAGAAATTAAAAATGCCATGCATGAAATTGAGAACAGAAGATCTCCAAAGCAATAGTGGACAAAAGAACTAGCCAAAATGCACAGACTTTTAACCGCAGACTTCCAACTAACTTTGAAAACCTAATGCGGAAACAAAAAGAATGAAAAAAATGCTTAATAAAGCAGAAAAAGAAAACTTTAACAATAAAATAGAGGAAATAAACAATGCACATATTTGCTCATTCCGTTTTGCCCTTTCATCCCTTTGAATTCGAATTCGAAAGATGGCAGGACAAGGCGAAATGAACTTCAGTGTTGTGAAACGACATCCCAATCCCCGGTGGATCGTTGGGGGGATTCACTAAATTGTAAAACGGCTAGCTTACTGGCACTTCTCCTGAACTGGTATGCACCTTGGCACTTTTGACCTGACCATCCTTTGCGATGAACACCTCTGTAATTTTACCTCGTTCCCACTGGCTCCTTGGTTTGGTAGAGTCGCATACTATGACTAACTGCCCAGGTTGTAGAGGCGTTGCTTCACTTCTCCACTTCGATCTTCAAAGAAGTTGAGGCAAGTATTCTTTCGTCCACCTCTTCCAAAGTCAGTCCTTAAAATTTTGCACTATACGCCACTGTTTACGTAGGCATAACTTTTCTTGTTCTGGGTTAGGCGTTTGCGTCGAATTGAGGGGTGTCAGAGGTGCATCATCTTGTGGTGTCACGGCTATGTCAGTGAACGGACGACTGTAGATAATATTTTCGGCTTCTATGAGGACACTCCGAAATATTTCCAAACGTTGCGCTGCTCGGTGCATCACCCGCTGCAACAACCTCTTTACACATTGCACAAGCCGTTCCCAACATCCCCCTGCTGACGGATTCGCAGGACAATTGAAGTGTCACTCACTGCTTCGACGGGCCATCTCGCCTTCAATGCGACTAAAATCGAATATTGACGTGTCTTTCATCTCCTTTTTGGCTGCCAAAAAATTTGTCCCATTGTCACTTCTTATTTTCACGGGTACGCCTCGACGATTAACAAAGTTACGGAAACATACAATGAATGCATCAGTTGATAAGTCTTCTGCTATTTTTAAGTGGACCGCACGCGTTGTTAGGCAGGTAAACAGTCCAACCCATCGTTTCTAATTTTGCCGACCGATTGTTACCAGGAAAGGACCGCAATAGTCCAGTAAAGAAAAATAGCCGGACATACGGTGTAAGCCGATCGATTGGCAGCTGACCCATGAGCGGAACCACTGGCTTAGCGTTGTTGTATATGCATACCGAACATTCGCGTTTGATGCACTTCAGTAATGCACGAGCTCGAAGAACCCAGAACCTTTGACTCATCTCATTAATAGTGAGACAATCGCTTTGATGATGTAATTGTAAATGATACTGCTTCATTATTAGGCGTGTAACATGGTGACCGTGAGGTTGGATTATTGGTCGGCGAGCTGTGATTGCTAACGATAAGCAGCATATATTCTTCCATTAATTTTCAGCAACCCGTCGTCATCTACGAACGGCGTTAATTGGAAAAGAGGACTGGTTCTCGATAAGCATTTCTTCTGCATAATAGCGTGTATGTCGTCAGCAAAGGAAATTGTTTGAACTCTTAAAAGGATCTTCTTTTCGGCATTTGCAAGCTTTGCGGCGGTAAGTTCTCCACTTCGGCGAACCTTTGACTTTGCGTTGCATAATGTAGAACCCAGGCGACGACTCTGGTAGTTCTTAAAAAAGACGAAAATTTAGTAAAAGGTATCGGATACTTTTCTTCGGCAACTCTTCTGCAGCGCAGTGCTCTGAAGTCAGCTCTACTATATCTGGAGGCCAACAGTATGTATCTTTACGGAGGAAATCCGGTCCCATAAACCATCTGGACTTTAATACAGTAAGAAATGTTGAAGAAGATCGCGTAGCTTCGTCAGCCACATTTTAGGCAGTGGGAAGCCAACGCCACTGATCCACTGATGAGGCGCTTATTATTTCAGCTGCAGGATTAGCGACGAATTGCTTAAAGTCTCTGTTTGTCGAACGTATCCACAATATGATGGTTTTAGAGTCACTTCAGAATGTTGTGCTATGAATCTGAAAGTCATGACAGCGTTCAAGTGACTCTTTAAGACGGCAACCAATCACTGCGGCTTGCAACTCGAGACGCGGTATTGTCAAACCCTTCAGCGGAGCGCACCTTGACTTAGCACATACCAAGGCGACGTCGATCTTGTCACCCTTTCGCACGCGTAGGTATGCAACAGCAGCATATGCGCAGGAACTGGCATCCACAAATATGTGTAACTGGACTTCGTCAGCAACTGGTAGCAACGAAGAATAACATCGCGGGAGAGAAAGGTACTTTATGGAACGCGCACTGTTCCACCATTTCGACGACTGATCTGCTAACTGGCACGGTATGGTTTCATCCCACAACACTTGTAGCTTCCATAGGGCTTGCACAAGTAATTTCAAACATTCGCTAATTGTCCAAATCGCGCTTCGTTGGCGGCCGTTTACCATTAAGAACGTCTTGAGCGATTTTGTAGAAGTGGAAATGAAATTCAAGACCATCATTCGTGGTGTTCCAGCGCATCCCGAGAACCCTTTCGGTTGTTGCTTGGCACTCCATTTGAACGATTGATTTGTCAGCTTCAGCATTCTCGCCATTCAGTTGTTGTTGGACCAGTACATTATTCGAAATGAAGTCTCGTCGCTTGAACCCATGCCCTCGGTCCTTCTCTGGCGGCTTCGTCTGGCGTTAACGGCGTTGCATAGCCCTTATTTACATATTTCGCAATTTCAATGTTGTACTGTTCGGTATATATTGCATCGCGAACCATTCGCGACTCGACGTTTAACACGCGTTGTTTCACCATAGCGTAACTTGGTAAAATGTCCTTCGTTGTTTTGGCAAGTAAATGTTTTGCGCGACCACCATGTTTAACTTTTTTAGACTTGCGTAGTGACGAATTTGAAGCACTCTTGGCATTGCGACAGAGGTTTCACGGTGTGGTCCGTATACCACCCAACCAAGCTTAGTTTCAATTGCGATTGGCTGGTCCTGTCTGCCTTGAACTGTCCTGCAAGGTGCGCCTAAATGACAGTTGTCAAGTCCAAGGAGCAAAACAGGTTTTAAATTGTTGTAGCTTTGAACTGGCAAACCATCTAAATGCCTATATTGACGCTGATCGAAAGTTTGCCTCGGCAACTTGAGACCTTTGACTGCGTGGAGATTTTTTACAAAAAGGCTATTATGGCTACTAACTCCTCTAATCTCACATGACACTACCCTGGCTTTTTCGGTTGTTTGGCTGTCCCCGTACCACTGCAAGGTGAGCGGCATAACGCGGCCTCTTAAGCCCAGTTGTGCTGCGATTTCTTCCTCCAAAAGCGACACTGACGACCCTTCATCAAGCATTGAAAACGTTGAAATACTACCTTGCGGACCGGACAAAACCACTGGCAAAATTTTAAAGAGGCTTGCTTCGACATCACTGCGACAGTTCAAGATGCGTTCGCGATCGTCAGGTGGACTGGACAATTGACGCAGGAGCTTGTGGTGCATACGCTTGCAACCATTTATAGTACATGTACTACTACGACAATCGGGCAAACTGTGGCCTTTCTGAAGGCACCCAAACATACCCGTTGCTGCTTTATTAATAACCACTTAGCTGCACATTGTGCACAAGTGATGCGAACTTACGGCATTCCTTGAGTGAGTGTGCCTGTTTGCAAGACTCGACGTGTTGAACTTTCACTTGGACCTAGTTGGCGATTGGCATACGAGCTCTATCGGGGCTGTGCTGCATTACTATAACGTGGGATAAGGCGAAACGTTGGCGGCATACTTGCTCCATTCAAATTGTTTTAAAAGAGGCAACTACAAAATCAGTTGCTTCAGCAGTGTCAGATTCCTTAAATGATGCTTGCACTTTGCAGATTTGAAATAAGCCGATATATTGCGAACGCGGTTTGCAAACTCTATAACTTGATCAAGGCGGTTTTCATAAATAGATGGAAACGCCTGTACTTTCTACAATTGGGCGCGTATTAATAGGTCAGGGCGGCCAAAATTAAATTCCAACTCCTTTAAAATGTTAGGTGCATCATCCGGGTAAATCATCATTGACGAGACGGCTCGTTGTGCATTGCCGTGTAACATCTTTTTTAGACGCAGGAGGTTCTGCCTATTGTTGTACCCGAACTCCGCTGAGGTGTCTGCATAATTTGCCGAAAACAATGGCCAATCTTCAGCGTTACCGGTGATGGTTGGTAGCGGATACAGCTTAGTGGAATTTTCCAAAAACGATAGGGCTGCGTGTGCTGACGTCGATGTTCGAGGGTGTACTGCAGGCGTTGATAACGGCGGCGCGTTATGAGATGGCTGTGGAACTGAGGTCGCCGTAACTGCACATCATGTATTAGTGGCCTTGGCTGAATCAATCCTCATACGTTCACGCAGTTGTTGTATTTCAGTTTGACTGCGACTTGTATCATTCTGTAATGCTTGCAACCAAAGGAGCCAACACATCGCTTCCTATGTTGCCTTGTGGCTGTACGTTTTGCATTGGAGCGCCCTCTTCCGATTCGGAGTTGCTTCCCTCCACACCTGCGTTAGACGGTGCCTTGGTAGCTCTGCCTCTGGTAAACATTGATTTGATGATGGCTTGAACGATATCTGGAACACTGACTTGCAAACTCCTTACTGATCGGCTGACGAAACGGCAATGAAAAACGGCAAACCTCCAATGCCAACGGACGCTGATAATTTTTGCAACTGAATTTGCAAACGGCAGAAAATAATTTTAAGTTGACTTTTTTAAAGACGACAAAGCGGCAAAATTCCATTAGCAACGAACGATGAAACAAAGTTGCAAAAATAATTTGTCAAACGGTTGAAAAAATAAATTTGACTTAAATGTTGACTTTTTATACGGCGACAAAGCGGCAAAATTTCATTAGCAACGAACGATGAAACAAAGTTGGGATATATAATAATATGCCAAACGGTTAAACAAAACTTTCCGTACCGATCAAACGGCGACCATAGGCGAGCTTCCAAGCGCCCCTGACGTTGATAAATTTTCCAAATAGCAATGGACGCTGATACAAATTTGCCAAACGGTAGAACGAAATTCACCGCTGGGTTGACAAAACTTCCAATGACACGAACGTTGTGCGAATACAATTTAAAGCAACGGTGATTTAAAAACGAATATAATTTAATTTAATTAAAGAAACTTTACAAATAAATGAAATGAAACTGACGATGACGGTGACGTTGACAAAGATTAAGGCGCTGTTTTAAATCGCTGCCCTTGCTAGTCGTTCGCTCGTTGAATTCTGAATGATCGTTCGCAGTTTTTGAACATGCTCCATGATCAGGTACCCATACAACAGACAAGACTAGAAATGAACAATAGGGTAAGCCCCCAAAGACATCTATACTTATCTTTTGAGGAAATTTTAAATGTCCTGAACAGAAAAAAATAGTCTGCAGCAGGTATAGACCAAATAACATACAAAATATTGAAATCACATACTTCATCAAATCAGTATACACAAACACAATAAAAAACTAGTAATTTTCTGCTCTACCGACATTTCCAATGCTTACAACTGTGTAGACATAAACATCCTACAGAAAGTGCTTTGTGAATTCAACATTAAAAATCTTTACAGGGAATGGATAACAAATTGTTTACCATTTAGAACTTAAAAAATTGGAACACCACCAATATTTTCAATGGATTACCTCAAGGCAGCTGTCTGTCGCCATTGCTTTTTAATATATATACAGCAAAACTACACAGGCTTTTTCAATTTGCAGATGACTTCTGTTTTGTTGCGGCTGGAGGAAGTTTACAAGAAGCAAAAAACCTCATTCAAGCTAAAATAAACAATTTCTCGGACATATGCAATCAACTAACCCTTGCGTTTAATACAGAATAAAAAGTTGATGCACATAAGGCAGGGACAAAAAAAAGAAGTTGGCATCTATGTTAATGAGAGTAAAATAGCTAAATTTACAAACTTAAAAATCCTGGGCAGGGACATAAACAATTATTTGACAGTTAAAAATCACTTCTCAGCGATCACAGAGGCATCAGCAAACAATATCAAGCTATTCAAGTATTTAACAAACATAAAATCAGGGTTATACCCTCAGAAAGCCTTAAACATTTACAAAGCAATGGTGAGATCTAAAATTGACTACAGCAGTACTACTACCGCAAATTGTGCTAAAACATCTGCAAACAAAATATGCCTCATACAAAACAAGTTTCTTCCAAGAAGTCTAGGTTTAACTCCATCCACACCTGTAATTATGATGTATGCACTGGCAAACGAACTTCCGCCAATGGAAAGATCTACATGGCTTACAGATGCTAAAACATCTGCAAATAAAATATAGCTCATACAAAACAAGTTTCTTCCAAGAAGTCTAGGTTTAACTCCATCCACACCTGTAATTATGATGTATGCACTGGCAAACGAACTTCCGCCAATGGAAAGGTCTACATGGCTTACAGCAATGGAGTTAGTAAAGACGTTTGCTTACAATAATCCAATATCTAAGTCCATAGTAGAAAATCCTTAACAAAATTCTAGTTATTCCACAGTGTACAGACAATTTGCGAATATCTTGAATCGCCCTGATGTGGTTGACAGTCATTTAACTACCTCCAACATTAAAATTTTTGACAAAACTTTAACACAAAAAAAGGTTAATTTACCAATTGAACACATAATGGTTCATTATGCTGACCTTTAGATAAATATAAAAATGACAATATTCACATGCTTTATACAGATGCTTTAATCTTAGATGAAGGAGTGGGTTTTGGGATTTACAACTATTCAAACAATTCGAAATACCTAAACTGACTTAAAAGCCTCGTCAACTTTTGGCGAAATTAATGCAATTGATGAAGCGATCAACTTTGCTAGTACCAACAAATATGCAAAGGTAGCTATTTTCATGGACAGCCTAACCTCATGTCAAATGCTAAAGAGTGACTCGACAAACAACTACGTAGCACAGAAAATACACAAAAAAATTATAGCAGCAAATGATTTACTAGTTCATCTAATTTGGACTCCAAGTCACGTAGGCATTCCTGGGAATGAAAAGGCAGACATTATAGCGAAAACTGCGTGCAAGGAGGGAACACTGACTATAATCAAACTGACCTTTGACGAAGCCTGTCGGCAGATCAAAGAAATCATTTTTAAAAATTTGTACAATACTTTTTTAGATTACTCAGTACAAAAACAAAACCTATTGGCAAACATTTTTCCGTGTTGGAAAGATGTGACATGGTTTCAGAAATCGAAACTAACCACCATTGACATAAAAATCATAAACAGAATATTAGTCGGACACACGATTTAGAAAATACAGAGGTTGCGCCTTCCGCAAACCGCTATTCGCTCTCAGCAAATTTGACAGAATCAGCTGTGTATGCTACGTCACAAAACGCGGTTGGTTTTGTTTGTATGTATGTATGTAAGCAAACAATCGTTTGTGCTTAAATTCAATGCTTAAAGCGATTTTAAATGTTTTTTTATTTTATTTAAAATAAAGTTATTAAATATGAAGTGCGCAGTGTTAAGTATTAAATCTCAAAGTCTATCAATGATACGTCTACCGATTCTCAGTCAATTCATGTTCATGACGTTGCACTCATTGTGCTTCACATTGTTTTTCGTCGGGAAGGCGCAATCTTGTATTCTATCGTTCTTGAGTCGGACATACCCAAAAATGGTAAATTAGAAGATTGCGGCATTTCTACGTCATAGCGTATGGAATATGAGTATGAAGCGAAACGAAAATACCAACATGGCGGAAAATCGTAAACAAATGCGCTCACACTAGTGTGCAATTGTGAAGCATTTATACAAATGTTGTGTTTTATGCATGTCAACAACCAAAGAAGCAGTTTTTCATTAAAAATAGCGGTAATTTAGCGAATATAAACAATTGGTACATTAAAATATGTGAAATTGTGATACTCCGGTGTTGTTGACTAAGAATAAGTTGTATTTGTACAATTCTTAAAAAGTGGATAAGTAACATCAAATTATAAAATCCTTTTGTTTAAGCACTTTAATAACAAAATATAGTGAAAATGCAACGGTTTCTTGTTGTCGTTTCTACAATTTGCCACTGCACACTGTGTTTATTAAAAACCCTTAATTAATTGTTTCATTGATTTGCACGCGAATGTGAATTTTCTGTTTCTTTTCCCTTTGGCTCGATATTCTGGTATGCTATGACGTCACACAGCTGTCAAGCCGAAACAAAAAGATAACGGGACGAAAGTGTCGCAATCTTCTAATTTATCATTCTTGGGACATACCTATGACAAGGAATACTTAGTTAAAATAAATGCAATGTATTACTCTCTTTTTTCTTGGGACAGATCGATGATTATGCTCAGAGCTGACTTCGACATCTTTGATCAATGCAATAACTTTAAGGAAATCTTTCGAGGACTAGAACTATCCAAGATTACGCAACTTGCGAGGTTCTTTCAAAAAGCCAAAATCACATTTTAATCACAAAATTCCGTTTTATAAAATCAACAACCCAAGTATAATTTTTCTTAAATATTCGCTAATTTGTTTTTGTATACAAGTAAAATACGTTTCCACCTAGCTCAAGCTTATATAGTCCGCCATCGCTGTCGTTTAACAACCAAATATACATACATATGTATGTCAACTGCCATCACAAACACAAACACTAAGATATTGTGCCAAAGAAATCATTTTACGCACAAAAACATTGCGTATCATTTGACAACCAGCAACCAAATATCTGTCAACTACCAGTATAAAGCAAAACAAAGGCGGACACTCATACACCCGGTTTTGGCCTACATGGTACTACCACTGTGTACAAGTGAAGCAAATAAACGACAAAGTTCGATCTCGGTAAAAATCTGGAATACAACAAACATGGAGGAATGACCTGACTTATAGGAACCTTTCGTTTTCTTGTCATAACCCAAAGCTAAAAAAAAAAAAGTATTAATTAAAATATTAATATTTTGGTTTTTATTTCAGCAGAAGCAACGCGGAAAGGATATTTAAAAGGTATGTATAGAAATTTCGACACGTACATACATAATTTTAACTAATTATATTCAAACTTGCAGATATTGCGCCCCCCAAGCCGGCGGAAATTTCTCCGGGATGGCTGCAGAGGCACCACTAGAAAAAGTAAGTAGAGTGAATTAATTTTAAGGCCTAGTAAAGTGCAGAGCGGGGGCCGCTGTGGTCGAGTTGGTAGTGGGGGCCGCTGTGGTCGAGTTGGTAGCGGTGCGTGCAATAACTTGATATGCCGGTGAGTTCGAGGTTCGAATCTCAGCCAGGGCTAGCAAAATCTTAATAATAAAAAACGTTTTTTCTAATAGCGGTCACCCCTCGGCAGGCAATGGCAAACCTCCGAAGGTATATCTGCCATGAAAAAGCTTCTCATTAAATACATCTGCCGTTCGGAGTCGGCACAAAACTGTAGGTCCCTCCATTTGTGGTATAATATAACGACGCACACCACAAATGGTAGAAGAAGCTCGGCCAAACACTGAGCTATATAGTGTACGCGCCAAAATTATATATTATTAAAGTGCAGTGAAAATATTGAAAATATATAAAATTTGTTGAATGGAAACAAAGAATGCATTAATGCCCAAATCCATTTAAGTTCCAAATTATAGATGCTAATGTTCAACATGCGCAATCTAACTGAAATTTAACAAGGTGTGTAAGCGGTTTCTTCTTTGTACAATTAAGGTAGGTTCATTTAAGATAAATTTCAAATGTTTACTCAAAACTAATTGCCTTTTCTTTCGATTTAGACTACAATTAAGTTCTGCCTTCACCATACGGACAACATCTTCACCAGCTGTTCCTGCATGTGAAAGGTAATAAGAACACAAATATTTATTTACCTTAGTTAATTCAAATGATTTGTAAAAAAATTCTTTAGCTTAATCTTGCTTTTTTTCAAATATAAAATTGTAGTTGTAAACATTAATTAGAGAGTATGTTAATATTTTAATGTTTTATCCGTTGTATTGTTATTTAAATTTAGTATCATTATGTGCAATAATTTTTAGGCTCTGTGAAAACTACCTACATACATACATATATGCATGCGCACAGTTCGTGCCGATATAGTATAACATACATACATATGTATACGGCATATCACATACATATGTAGTTCTAAGTGAAGTACTGATTTTTCTAAAATGTATATTAATTTTTATTAGAAATGCATATCATTAGTAAGAATAGTCTATTATCTTTCATGTTATTTTCTTTCAAAAATATTAATATTTTCAATGAAAATTTTCAAATTGTGAAAATTGCTTTATTGCATGTGCAGAGTACATGTACGGCGTTTCACATACTAGTAAGTCAAGTATAAATTTATTGAAAATGTACGATAATTACAAATTTGAATGAGAACTATTAAAAAGAATAATCAATTATCTTTCAGTCCATTCTATTTTTTTAAATTTATTAAAGAATTTTTATGAAATTTTCAAATTTTTAAAAAATTGCCTTATTGCACATGCAGATTACATGTACGGCATTTCACATACTTGTAAGTCAAGTATAAATATTTTGAAAACTTTCGAAAATTTTAAATAAAAATGGATGCCATGAGAAAGAATAATCAATTATCTTTCAGTCTATTATATTTTTTTTAAATTTAATAAATATTTTTTATAAAATTTTTGAACTTTTCCAAATTGCCTTAATGCATGTGCACAGTAGATATACGGCATTTCACATAGTTGTAAGTCAAGTATAATAATTTTGAAAATTTTCAAAAAATTTGAAATAAAACTGGATGATATTAAAAAGAAAAATCAATTATCTTTCAGCTCATTATATTTTTTTAAAATTTAATAAATAATCTTTATGAAATTTTCGAACTTTTGAAAATTGCCTTAATGCATGTGCACAGTAGATAAACGGCATTTCATATAGTTGTAAGTCAAGTATAAACATTTTGAAAATTTTCAAAAATTTCAAATAAAACTGGATGCTATTAGAAAGAATAATAAATTATCTTTCAGTCCATTCTATTTTTTTAAAATTTAATAAATATTTTTTATGAAATTTTTGAACTTTTGAAAATTGCCTAATGCATGTGCACAGTACATGTACGGCATTTCACATTCTTGTAAGTCAAGTATAAATATTTTGAAAATTTTCAAAAATTTCAAATAAAAATGAATGCTATTAGAAAGAATAATCAATTATCTTTCCATCCATGTTATTTTCTTTTAAAAAAATTAATTTTTTTGCAGAAAAACTCTTAACTTATGATTTATAAGCTTTTTGTCTTTTTATATTTAAAGTAAAATACCGGATCGGTATGGACTTGTTTTGGAAGGATGACGTTCCTTGGGGCACAAACGATCATCCTTAATTTGAGGATTTTTGTACGTATAAATATAAGTTATATATGTGGATATGTAAATAAATTAGAGTTAAGTAAAAAGTAAAAATGAATAGTTTTGTATATGTACATATGATATTTCCTAAAACTGAAAATGTTAATATTTTAAGTGGTCTAATTAATATTTTTTTCAACTGTTATTAGTTAATTTTTATGCTATTATCTTTGCTATTTTAAGTTGATAAATTGTGCTTTATATTAAGGAATTATTAATAATTACTATAAGTTTAAAAATTGTAATTTGATAAATATTGTAAAATTAAATACTTAAATTTAAAAAAAATACTTTTTTATTTAAAAAAATTTAGTCAACTTAAGGTAACCGTTAGGTAGTTAGGTAGTTAGGTTAGAGGTAACAAATAAACAACAAGTAGGGTAACTTATAAAACTGTTTCTGATAACAAGAAGCTAACCCTAAGGATAACAAGTAAAAGCGGTTAGCACTAACAAGTAGATAACAGAGCCGGTAACTAATAAAACTGGTACTGGTAACAAACAACTACCAGACTAGGTAACCGACAATGTTAGAACGAAAAAGGAAAAATATATGTGTAAATGCCATGAGTAAGAGCGAGTAGGATGATAGAACTGACTTGAACAAGGGATGGGAAATGGTTTTCTTTTCCCACGGCTAGAACAAATGTGACTAATTTGGTAACAATCGAACAAGTGGACACTAACGCTTAGCTAATTTGTTTGCTAACCATTACCCGTCTTGTAGGGAGTTGCTTTGCTTTGTT
Organism: Philophylla caesio; assembly: GCA_963971545.1. Classification (NCBI taxonomy): domain Eukaryota; kingdom Metazoa; phylum Arthropoda; class Insecta; order Diptera; family Tephritidae; genus Philophylla; species Philophylla caesio. The sequence goes on along the minus strand of OZ020604.1, from coordinate 159,394,612 downwards.
TATGTTTTATTTTCGAGAAACAATAGTCGTCATCTTTTGTAAGCGACTAGCAAAAGAACGTCCAATTCGCTTATAATCAACTCTCTTATGTTTTGAATACACTTTACTTACTTTATTTAATAATTTGAAAATAAAAACATCAAATATTTTTTCATAGCCTTTTTCGATTGAAAATTGCCGTATATCTATATTGCTTTGTATTTTTTGTCACTTTTCCGCCAAAAAAAAGGTGATTATCTTCCAATAATAAAAAAAAAGTATGCCACTCAGCTGTTCTCAACAAAGGCTTAATTTTAAAAACATAATTATTAAAATCGGTTCAGTACTTTGAGAGCCAAACCAAGACAAATAATTTTATATAATATTATAGACATGCATACATACGGCAATTTATATGAGCATTTGCTTGTGCAGCTGAAAATGTGCGCTTTTTAGCGCAAATTTACTTGCTTTGCGTTAATTTGTACACGCAATTCAAAATTTTTGCTTTGTTGTTTTACTCTCTTAGCAACATACATACATATGTATGTACTTTACTTCAATAAGTTATGCAGTAAAAGATGTGAAGAGATGGAAGAGAGAGAGAGAGTGCGTGCCACAAACTATAAAGGTACACGCCCACACCCAAAGCATGCTACGCTGTAGGCTGCGTTTGGCGAATAAAAAATTTATGCTTGCAATATTTTTGGTTTTTCAAAAACTTTAACCCGAAAGAAAAGGGGTTTGAGTTCGGAAAATTAAAAAAAATTAGTTAAAATGAAAATAATTAGTATAGATCGGTATATACTGTCGCCGACTTTTTTGTATAACTATTAACCCCCAGCAATGGGTTGTGCGCAGGGCTTGGAACCCGCCACGTAAAAAACTACATCCAATGAAAAAGTAAACAAAGCCTCGGGCAAGAGTCCTTTTTTGATGACGATCACAGCAAACGTTTAAAGAACAATGATTTGAGGGCATGCACCTGGAATGCCCGGACCCTTAATTGGGAAGGTGCCTCTGCCCGGCTAGTTGATGTCCTCAGCAGAGCAAAGGCTTCCAAGAGATGCGATGGACGGGGCAAGGGAAAAAAGTGATAGGCCCTTGCGACATCTACTACAGCTGCCATGTAAAGGAGCAAAAATTCGGTGTCGGATTTGTGGTGGGAGAGAGACTGCGCCGTAAAGTATTGTCGTTCACTTCGGTGGACGAGCGTCTCGCCATAATCCGCATCAAGGCGAGATTCTTCAACATCTCCTGATTTGCGCCCATGGTCCAACGGAAGAGTAGGACGATGGGACTAAAGACCGCTTCTACGATCTCCTTCCTGATTCCAGTGTTCTTAATGTGCGCACGATCCGAGGAGCCAACATCGACACCGATCATTTTCTTGTGATTGACACAAGGAAAGCTCGACGTCAGAAAGCTGCAATCGCAACAGACAGCCACCCACTTCGCCACTCGACTTGCACTCTTGCTCTCTGAGAGCAATAACAGAACGATATTTCCGAGCAGTGGAACCATATTTCTCGCTGTCTACATACCGCCGCTGAGGAATCCAACGGATTTCAGCGAGCCCGAAAGAACAACTTGTATGATGAGGAATGTCGCGCCGCTACGGAACATAAAGATGCCGCCTACAGGGCCACACTGCGATTGGGCGCAACGCGAGCTGTGCGGGAGCGTTAACCTGAGTTGAAGAAGGAAGCACGACGCATTTTTCGTGAGGAAAAGAGAGAGGCCGAAATGCGTGAGTGCGAAGAGCTTGAGATGCCTTCCGACAGGAAAAGCGCCCGAAAATTTTTTCAAAAAGATCGACGGCTAACATTCCTGTAAGAATGGAAACGGCGACCTGGTGACTGATGTCCACAGCATACTTAAATTATGGAGGGAGCACTTCTCCACACTGCTTAATGGAATTAACTGCAACAACCCTGGAGAAGATGTTGAACCCGAATCCCCAATTAATGATGATGGACGCGATGTACCATTACCCGACTATGACGAAATTCGGAAAGCGATAACACGGCTGAAGAACAACAAAGCGGAGAGGAGCTGGTTACGTGCATGCACGAGCTCATTTCTAGAATATGGTCGGAAGAACGAATGCCTACTGATTGGAATTTAAGTGTGCTCTGCCCAATCCACAAAAAGGGCGATCCTGCTGTTTGCGCCAATTATCGCGGGATTAGTCTTCTTAACATCGCGTATAAGGTTCTGTCGAGTGTATTGTGTGAAAGACAAGCCCACCGTCAATGAGCTGATTGGACCTTATTAGTGTGGCTTTAGACCTGGTAAATCTACCACCGACCAGATATTCACAATACGCCAGATCTTGGAAAAGACCCGAGAAAGAAGAATCGACACACACCATCTTTTTGTCGACTTGAAAGCCGCCTTCGACAGCACCAGAAGCAGTTTTCTATATGCCGCAATGTCTGAATTTGGTATCCCCGCAAAACTTATAATTCGAGCCGCAGAACTAAATCGGTCAGGCACCAGCTTTTATAAGAGTGTCGGCACATTCACGACTGGGGTCAAACATCACTGTTGACAGTTATAACTTTGAAAAAGTAGAGGACTTCGTTTACTTAGAAACCAGCACTAACACCAATAACAGCGTCAGCCTCGAAATTCAACGCAGAATCTTGCCAACAAGTGCTACTTCGGATTGAGTAGGCAATTGCATAGTAAAGTCCTCTCTCGACGGACAAAAACCATACTCTATAAGTCTCTCATCATGCCCTCCGTATAGTATAGCGCAGAAGCATGGACGATGACAACATCAGATAAAGGGCTCTTGGAGTGTTCGAGAGAAAGATTCTGCGAAAGTTTTATGGACCTTTGCGTCTTTGCGACGGGCGAATACCGCGTACGATGGAACAATGAGCTGTACGAGCTGTACCAGGACGTATACATAGTGCAGCGGATTAAGAACCAGCGGCTCCGCTGGCTAGGTCTCGTCGTACGAATGGATGAAATAGCTCCAGCCCTGAAGGTTTTTGACGCGGTACCCGCGGGTGGTAGCAGAGGCAAAGGAAGACCTCCTCTGCGTTGGAAAGGCCAAGTGGAAAAAGACTTGGCTATACTTGGGATTTCAAACTGGCGCCAGTTAGCAAAAGATAGGGACAGCTGGCGTGCTTTGTTGACCTCGGCCAAAATCGCTTAGGCGGTTGATGCGCCAATTAAGTAAGTAAGTATTAAGGATATACATTTTCACTATACATTATATTCGTGTAAGTCTTACAAATTTAGCAGCGCACGCCACAATGGCCTCCTGAAAGGGAGACTTTTACCGGCTCACCTGAAACTTATATTGTTATATTTTGGCCAATTTAAATTACATATTTTAAATTATATGTTATTCTGGTGTATGAGCTATATTATTATAAAGTTTTATTAAAATCCGTTCAGTAGTTTTTGCATTTATAATATTAATAAGATAAGATCAGAAAATAAGATGTGCTAATAAGGATAACAACGTGAAAGTTTAAAAAGTAAATAACCGAGCAAGTTATGTTATTACCTACTGTTGAAATATCATTAATAGCTTTAATGTCTTCATCAGTTTAGTTTATTAGAATAGCATCTTAACTTGGTTACAAAAACTTCAGGTGTGTATACGCATCATGCGATACGAATAGCTGAAAAAGTAGATCGTAAAACATAGTCAATAATTCACAATTCATTTCATTCTAGCATATGTTAATATTTATACAAGGTGATTCAATACAAATAAAACCTACTTTTAGTTCGTACTGAACATACTCCCCCTCAAAGAACGGAGGTTCTTAACGTACTTCTAAGGGTAGTTGGTTGGAATTTTGTTGACCAGGCTGAGATTTAGAGGTGGGCAAGATACAAACTTTCGAGATCGGTCGTTTTATTAACTTGCCGTTGCACAGGAGTGTTACCACCCTTACCAAACCGTCAATTCCAGGGTTAAGCTCATCTTTTTTTGCTAATGGCCAATAGCCGGGAGCACTGCGCTCATGTATTAACAACTGCGGGATTTCTTTTCTGCTGTGTCCACTTTGTACGCTTTTGAAGAGTATGCATGTATTCATCTGTCCAACGCTGCCAAAAATGTTGTTTAAGCCTCTCCACCAGCTTCCAGCGAGTGAGTCGATCGATGTTAGTGTCAAGTAAATTCTCTTCTGAAATGCATGTAGTTGGCTCTTCTACAAGAAAATGAGCGGGCGTTAGTACCTGTGAATCATCTGTGTGTGTAGTTAACGGATACAGTGGCCTTGAATTTAGACAACTTTCAATTTGTGTAAGAAGAGTGCTTAGCTCTTCATAAGTCAGTACGCGATCTTTCATGATCCGGTGCAAGTGATGCCAAACGATTTCACACCAGCTTCCCATAACCCCCCAAAGTGGGGAGACGCGGGTGGTATGAAGTGTCAAGTAGTACCTTCGTTTGCTAGTGCAGCTGCCAGATGTTCGCAGAGAGCAGACGTTTGAGTTTTAAAATATTTTTGTAGTTCTCTGTCGGCACCCACAAATGTAGTTCCACAGTCGGAGTACATGTCCGCACAGCGACCTCTTCTACAAATGAACCGACGAAATGCTGCGATAAAAGCGTCAGAAGTGAGACTTGAAACTGCTTCCAAATGAATTGCCTTGGTGCTCATACAAACAAAAAGACAAATATAACCCTTTGAAGTAATTGCTTTCCGAGCTGTTGATTGTTTTATGGTGATCGGGGCTGCATAGTCTACTCCACTGTGAAGGAATGGTTTCGATGGCTGCAATCGAACTGCGGGCAAGTTTCCCATTTGCTGCTGGTGTGCTTTAGCTGTATATTTAAAACACACTATACATTTACGAAGCACTGAGCGAGCTAGAGAACGTGAAGAGAAAATCCAATATCGCCGAATAACATATGACATCATTAATTGTACTCCTCCATGCAAAGTTTTGTAATGAGCGTCAGTAAAGATAAGCAACGACAGTGGATTTGTTTTTGTTAAATGGGATGTTTTTTGTCAAACGCTCTTACTGCTTCTCTGATTCTCCCTCCAACTCTGAGTATATGTTAAGTATCAAGAAAAGGCGAAAGATTCAGAAAATGACAATTCTTGGATAACGAAAGTTTTTCTTCCAAGCAAATTTATTTCATATCCGAAATCTACCAGTTGTATTGAGGGCACGAGTAAGCTCATATGTTTTCAGATAACCAATTTCTACACAACCACTCTCTCCTTGTTTGCGCTTTAGCACTAAAGCTCTTGAATTATAAATAAAACGCAAAACGTAGTAGCGCCGTTTAAGCCTTATAAGAGATGAAAATTTGAATATGAAAGTGGTATATGTCGATTGTGGAACAGCCACATTTGCGGAGAAGTGCGACTTTCGTTGCTCTAAAGTTGTGTCAAATTTTGATTTAGAAGTGAGCAATTTACTTTTGTTTGCGGTAAGCCATTGGGGTCCACACCACCACAACGAAAAATGTTTTAGCTCATTTGATGTTAATCCTCTCGTCAAGCAATCAGCAGGGTTTTCGCTAGTTGGGATGTATCTCCACTCATCTTTCGTAGAATTACGTTGAATTTCTGCAACTCTATTAGCTACATAAACGTCCCATCGTGTTGAACAACTCCTTATCCAACTTAAGACAACCATGCTATCCGTCCAGTAATTCATATTGATCAGATCGCGATCAAAATAACGCTTAACATTTGCCAATAGTTTGACTAACAGTGTTGCTGCACACGATTCCAGTCTTGGAATCGAAATAGTCTTTAACGGCGCTACCTTTGTTTTAGACTGAATTAAAAATGAAGTTGGGCCTTTTTCGCGGTGTAGAATGGCGTATACCACTGCCGCATAAGCTAACGAAGAAGCATCGCTAAATCCATGCAATTCTATTTTACTGTTCTTATTGCCACTGATCCATCTTGATATTTTAATACTCTCCAAATATTTTAAAGAGCCACGATAACGCATCCATTCCTCATGTAGTTTAGTTGGAAGATTATCGTGGCAGTCTAAGTTTTCCTTCCACAATTTTTGAAACATCAATTTGGCTACAATATTAACAGGCGCTAGCCATCCTAGAGGATCAAAGAGTTTTGCGGCATCAGATAGCAGACTTCTTTTGGTAATTGTGGAAGCGAAATTAAAGTTAATTTTAAAGCATAAGTGATCCTCGTTGACTTCCCAATAAAGACCTAAGGCCTTAACAAACTTCTTATTTTTCACTTGAAACGCACTAGCGCTATCGCGGTCTTCAGGAGGAATATGGTTCATCAATTCAGTAGAGTTTGAATTCCATTTTCTTAAATTGAATCCACCGCGGTGAGCGATTTTGTTTAAATGTTGTTGTAGAATTAATGCCTCTGTAATGGAATCAGTACCAGATATTACATCATCAATATAGCTATCGTTTAGAAGTATCTTGCTTGCGAGAGGGAAGTCGGCTTTCTCATCAAGGGCTAATTGACGTGGAACACGTATGGCTAGATACGGCGCTGACGTTGTCCCATACGTAACGGTGCGCAGTTTGTAAATACTACTGTTTTTTCTAACATCATCTCTCCACAAAATACATTGAAATCGTTGATATTCATTGCAAACCATTATTTGGCGAAACTTTTTCTCCAAGTCCGCTGTGAATGCAACTATATGACAACGCCATCGAGTAATTATACTCGTTAAGTCATTCTGTAAACGCGGACCAGAAGCGAGCTCTTCATTGAGCGAAATAGTTGGCGGTCGACTATTTCCTCCGTCAAATACAACTCTTAATTTAATAGTAGTGCTACTGTCCCTTAATACACCATGGTGACAGAAAAAGTAGCAGTCCTCTGGAAGATCTCTCGGGTACTCACCAATTTTTTTCATGTGACCCAGAGTTTCGTATTCGGCTAAAAACTCTTTGTATAAGGCAGCAAACTTCGGCTTGCATTTCAAACGGTTTTCCATTTGCTTAAGTCTTCTAACAGCATTAATATGAGTTAAATTAAATGAAGGCAGTGTACCATTTGTCATTAAAGTCTTAAAAGGAAGATGTACCGTATACCGCCCTCTGCCATCTCTGGTATATGTTTCTATGAATAGTTTTTTCACATGCACTTTCTTCCGGACTTAGTTGTCTTTCATCAAATAATTCTTCCTGTTCCCAAAATAAACGGAGTGTATTGTCAAGAGAACTTATATTTGAGTATGTTATGTTAGATGTAATTCCTTTACTAGTTGGTCCAAAAATCATCCAACCAAAATGAGTTTCTTGCAACAATACGCCTGGATCATATTTTTCCATATACGGTAACAGAATATCACCATAAATATCACATCCAATAATCATATCGATGTCGTCTGGCGAGGCAAAAGTAGGATCTGCGAGATGTTTTCTAGAAAAGTTAGGTAAAGTACTTAACTGGCATTCAATCGAAAACTTTTTCTCGTAGTGTGAATGTAAAGTTAGCTTTACTAATTTTCTAGCTGTTATGCCTGGAATTCCTTCAATACCACTAACAGAAACGTTAACAGTTTTCCTTTTCAGGTTGAGTAATTGAGCTGCATTCTCTGTTATAAATAAAGCTTGTGCTCCCTGATCGACCAGAGCTTTGAGATTATATCTATGAGACGATGAAGCTGCGATTACTCGAACTGTTGCCAATAGAACTTGAGTATGCTTGTTACTCGACAGAGAATGTAGATTTTGGAGTGGTGTTGGTGTTGTTCCCTGTTTACTTACTGGAACGTCGTTTGTAAAAAATTTGAAGTTTGAGTTGATGTGACCGTTTGCATTGTTGGAGCTACTGAACATAAATGCGGAGTGTAAAATAGTATGATGGGCTTGTTTGCACTCTTGGCACCGAGAGACATTGTTGCATTCATTGTAGGTGTGACCCTTGCCTAAACAGTTTATGTATAGTTTGTTTTGCATAACGAAGTGCTTCTTTTCAGTGGCGGAGAGCGCCGCAAATTTGAAGCATTTGTATAATTGATGACGCTTTTGACAACAGAGGCAAGTAAAGTGAGTTGAGTTAGTGCCTGTTGTAGTTGTATTTGCATGCAAAAATCGCCGATGCTTGTTTTGTACTCTATTTTTAAAGTCACGACTACCGGAGCCAACCACTTTCGTCTCATCATCTCCTTCGACAAACTCAAGAGCACGGTAAGTATTTTCAAGAAATTTGAAAAAACTCTGCACTGGAGGAATGTCATTACTTCCATTCAAGGATTGCTCCCACTCTTTTCTTGTTTGCTTATCAAGTTTCTGGCTCTGTAAGAATATTAGTAACGGATCCCAGCCATCAGTACTTACGTCTACCGTTTTTAATAGTGCTATACTATTTCGAGTCATATCTAGAAGAGTTTTTATACTCAATAGACTACCATCAGTGGGCGAAGCGTTAAAAAGTTTCTTTAAAATTTGGTCAACTAATTTTCTTTTATTATGATATCTACTTACTAAGGCTGACCATGCAAGTTCATAACTGGCGTCAGTTGCTGGGTATTCATCAACCATTTCCTTCGGAGTATTAGTGCAGGAACCTTTTAAATAGAAATATTTTTGAACCTGCGTCAATGCTGTGTTGTTGTGTACCAATGACAGGAACATGTCGCGGAATGGGATCCATTCTAAATAATCTCCTGAGTCCAATGCGAATGCAAGAAATGAATTTCTTACTTTTTATAAGAACGAAATTTTTGCAAAAATTTGCTTCTGTTGTTCCCAAGAAAATTATCACATAGCGCTACAAAACTCTTCCATGCACGTTTCTCAACACAGCTTAACTTGTTCATAAAGGTAACGTCGCTCATAATGTTGCGAATTTGAGGTCCAATGAAAATACCTACTTATATACACATATTATAAAAAAAAAAAAAACAAGTAGGTATGAAAACAAATTAATAAATACCGGCTTTTATTTTAGCTTCACTTAATTTTGGGAAGACAGTTTTAAGATGAAGAAAAGCTTCGCTATTAACATCCAATTTCTTTAGAAATTGTTTCATGTATCACAGCTTTAAGTGTAGTGGTGGTAAGACAACATTCTCAGATTTTACCAATGGGAGGCTTAACACGTTTTTCCTACCTATCTGATGTGACTCTCGAGATGGCCATACTTTGCGATCATAGCGATTGGATGACCGACTATCCCATTCACAAAGGTAGCAAGGATATTTGTGTAGCCACCTTGCATGCCAAATAAAATTGTCAACACTTTTAAGTCAGCGATGACTTTCCATTTATGCGTGGCATAGTCGATCAACCGTAAATTTTTTTCCATCATTTCATACGTTTCTTTCTTGTTAACCCCATACGCGGTGGAACTGATGGTAAGAGATTTTTATTGTGTAATAACACAGCTTTAAACCTGACATTACAGACTTCATTAAGGGAACACGAATGTAATTTTTTTTTTAGGGTACATACTTTTACACGACCAATCAATGAAAAGTCGCCATTCATCTGCATTATAATTATATTTTTAAGCCGAAAATAATTTGGGTACATTTACACAATGTACTAGATCACAGTCATTGCCATCAGTTTTAAAACTTTCTCTAAGAATCAAAGTGCGGTAGCATTTTCTACCCGATGTTATTTGAAAATATTTTTTCACTAAATTCCACTGCTTTAGTCGTGAACCGAGGACTTCAGATTCTCGTTTCGATAAATGTAAATCACGCACGATATCGGCGAAATCAGAATTTGAAACCAAATGCCTTTCCGTTGATTTTGATTTACAAGGAAGGAATTCTTCCTCTACTAAATATGTTTCACCAGCATCAATTGACTCAATTTTTGTAGGCACTTCGGCACTTCGGCATTTAAGTATTTTGGTTTTGTAACCATAACAACATTCGCATACTTTACGTTTTTCCCCGATTTAAAATTGTGACCTGAAACGTTTGTTTTGCAAAAATAGCAATCGTCTTGTTTATGATATGCCTGATGATGCCAAGTCATAGGCACAGAAAAGGGCAAAGTAATTGATTGTTGAACTTTAAATTTTTTTAATGTTGTGCAGCAATATTCACTAATAAATTCTGGCTCGTACCAGCGACTCGCACTATAAAACCTTTTGAAAATCTTGTTATATATTTTTACAACACCAATATTATTTTTAAAATCACGCCGATGACTTGTATCCGTAAATAAGCCACAAATGTAGCAAAACTTATTACGCTTGTCGCACATTTTAGTTTTACTTTACCACGATTTTTATCCAATTTAACAGCAAACACAACAAAAGATAAACAACACGTGCACTTCAGTATAACGGAAATTTATAAAGACTTCAAAATTGAGTAAAAACTTAAAAATTAAGTGATAATTTCCTTGGGAACAACAGAAGCAAATTTTTGCAAAAATTTCGTTCTTAAAAAATGTAAGTAATTCATTTCTTGCATTCGCATTTGGACTTCTTCCCACATAATCTGGGCCAGTTCAGTGATATACAAGGCGAACACTTCCACCAAGAAATGGCTACGATCGAAAAACGTTTCGAAGGAAAAAACAAAATAAATATGATGGCAGAATATTGCTGGTCAGTACAACGCGAAACTGACTATGCTGCACTTTTGATCTACATATATATTTTCATTTAATAATATTTATTAGTAAATTAAGTTCGTTGTTAATTTTTGCAAAAATTTCGTTCTTATAAAAAGTAAAATAACTCAGTCACTTTTTGGCCGATTTTTTAAAAGAAACATTCGTTGAACTCGGTATTAAACGTACTCTTTAAATCTAATCAAAACTCATTTTGTGTTTTTATAAAATAGTGTGTGAAAATATCGCCAAAGTCAAAAAAAGAAGAAAAAGGTTGCTACCCTTTAAGTTTGTTGTGCAAAAACAAGTAAATTTCTTCAGCTTTATTAAGACGTCTATATATCTTTCAAAAGGTCTGAGTTTCTTCTTTCTTAAGCTAAGATATGGACTAAGAAGTGCGCAAAAGGTTAAGTCGAGATTTTGGGGGTGTTTGACAAATTCCAAAATTGGATTCTCGTTCTACTCAATAAGACCCACAAGAAAAATAACACCACTTCCCAGGTATTTTTGAGTGTCATACTGTGTAATCGTTAGATTCAATGTATATCATAACATAATGTTTATTTAATTATCAATATAATCTAACTTTTTGGATCAAGAAAAGATCAATACCTGCATATACATACATATATAAAAATATGTCGTTGTTCACAAAGCAAGTGTTGTCCAAATGTGTAAATTGTTTTGCCTGAACAAATTCTTAGTCACCTATCTGACACTACTCTTATTTCAACCCACTTCATGAAAAACATACGCAAGTTAAACTCCTGCTTTCAGATAACTCCGTTAGGAGCAACGCAAATTATATCTGACGGGGGTTACATGCCAACCAAAGTTAAGGCCAAATATACCACAAAGTCGGTTCATTGCTCCCTGTGCCACAGCAAGATGCAAAATATTTTTTTCAAATTAGGTTCTGGGAGCCGTCGCGAAATCGTTTCAAACTGTCAAGCAACGCTCCATGAACAAAACAGTTTGATGCTTTTTTAAACAGCTATAGATCAAATGCCATCAGATGACTTCAAAGTTGTAATCAGATAAGACAAAACTCCTGCTGGTGAACACGAAGGGCGCTTCAATGCTCCGGTAACATGGGATTTTGCAATAGTAATAGTTAGCACCGAATTCGATCGACGTGACATTAGCATCCACAGGAGAAATGCTAATGAGCAGAGAGTATCGGAAACACATTGATCGTATGATGCACTCCAATATCCAGTGCCGTTTTTCACATGGAGAATATGGCTATTATTTCAACATCAGACAGGTGCACCCCAGCGCACACGAAGATACGACAATAAAAGTGTCCTGCATGAATTATTATGCAAACAGTATTATGATTCGTGGAAATGAATCTAATCATATCTTAAAAAGTCGTGAGTTATTCCAACAGTTTATTTTGGACATGTACGCACTACAGGCACCTGCGTTTTTGTTTCCATGTGTTATCGTTGGCCGTTAAGAAGTAAATTTAACGCGTTCAAATTCTAAATAAATGACTGATTGACAAATTTAGTTTAAAGAACAGAGACAAGGCAGACAAAATGCAAAGTATAAGCAAACTCACAGCAGTAAAATATACAGTCGATCTTCTTTAACGCGGTTTCTTTAAACACGGTATTTTTTAACGCATATATTATTTTACATGGTTTTACTTTTTTAACGCGGATTTTTTGATCATCGATTATTCCGCAATCCCCCGGTTTTACCGTGATTTATATACCGATATGCAGAAAGAGAAACCTCAGCGCTTATTAACAGATTGTTTTAAGAACTAAAATATGGATTTATTCTTCGTTTAATATAATTTAAGTTAAAGGTGATTTCAAAATGATTTTCTGGCAAAATCCTATAAAACAGGGGACTCTCAATATGTATTAAATCATAACGAATATCTAACATATGTAATACATTTATTTTTGCGCAATTTTTTTACGCGGATTTTTCGCAAATTAGGAACGAATAAACAAATTTGAACTGAAATGTTCTGTGCACCGCGTTTAAAGGAGATCGATTGTACATATATACATCAATTTTAATTCGTATAGTCAGGATAACGGGAAATTATGCATATGTATGTACATCTGTGTAAATGTATATAAGCAATCTACAAATTTATACAAGTAAAAAAGTATGAATACAAAGCAAATAAAGAGGAATAAAAAGCTAATAAAGGTGTAAAGAATACAAATGTGCATCGCTCACAATTGATGATAGGTAAGCCGACAATCTCGACGCGGAACGTTGGGATCGCAAAGGAATACAATATCTCCCGTTTTTACTGGCTCTGTTCTTTAGCGTCACTTCACTCGACGTGTCAAAGTAGGATGGTACTCCTCTATCCAGCGCTTCCAAAAATGGTCTCGGAGTTGACGGGCGATGCGCCATTTATGGCGTATAGCACATGTATTGGTTAGAATATCGGCGGACCCTGGGGTCTGTGCGGTATTAGCCGTTCTCAACAGAAAGTCATTTGGTGTTAATGACTGTTCCTGGCTGCTCTCCAATATGCGACGGCGGCAATTGCTTTTTCGCTGGCATTCGCAAATATGTGTAATTGCACCTCTTCTGGCTTACTTCCCCGAAAATAAAATCGGGGAATGGCGTATTGGTTCACTACCGCCAATTGCTTACGCCATCTATCCCATAACTCGACGATGTTATCAGGCAAAGGTTCATCGCAACCAGTCTCATATCGCCAAACTTCACGCATTATTAACTTTTTTCCCATGCTGAAATGGGCTAGGAATCCTAGTGGGTCGAATATAGACATGACCACACTAAGGAACTCCCTCTTTGTAGGGCATCTGTAATCATTAATTACTCCTTAACGGACATTGTTGAAGTTTATCTTGGAAGTTGAAGCAGTCTGTAGTTGGTTGCCAATGTAGTCCTATCACCCTTTCTAGCATTAAGTCTTCTTTTTTTGCAAGAGTTTTTGTGACGTCGACACCGTCCAAAGCTGCGATAACTTCTGGAGACCTGGATGTGAAGCTCATCTATTTTTGCTAATGGGTGAAGCTCATCTATTTTTGCTAATGGCCAATAGCCGGGAGCACTGCGCTCATGTATTAACAAAACAACGTCACCAACTGCGGGATTTCTTTTCTGCTGTGTCCACTTTGTACGCTTTTGAAGAGTATGCATGTATTCATCTGTCCAACGCTGCCAAAAATGTTGTTTAAGCCTCTCCACCAGCTTCCAGCGAGTGAGTCGATCGATGTTAGTGTCAAGTAAATTCTCTTCTGAAATGCATGTAGTTGGCTCTTCTACAAGAAAATGAGCGGGCGTTAGTACCTGTGAATCATCTGTGTGTGTAGTTAACGGATACAGTGGCCTTGAATTTAGACAACTTTCAATTTGTGTAAGAAGAGTGCTTAGCTCTTCATAAGTCAGTACGCGATCTTTCATGATCCGGTGCAAGTGATGCCAAACGATTTCACACCAGCTTCCCATAACCCTCCAAAGTGGGGAGACGCGGGTGGTATGAAGTGTCAAGTAGTACCTTCGTTTGCTAGTGCAGCTGCCAGATGTTCGCAGAGAGCAGACGTTTGAGTTTTAAAATATTTTTGTAGTTCTCTGTCGGCACCCACAAATGTAGTTTCACAGTCGGAGTACATGTCCGCACAGCGACCTCTTCTACAAATGAACCGACGAAATGCTGCGATAAAAGCGTCAGAAGTGAGACTTGAAACTGCTTCCAAATGAATTGCCTTGGTGCTCATACAAACAAAAAGACAAATATAACCCTTTGAAGTAATTGCTTTCCGAGCTGTTGATTGTTTTATGGTGATCGGGGCTGCATAGTCTACTCCACTGTGAAGGAATGGTTTCGATGGCTGCAATCGAACTGCGGGCAAGTTTCCCATTTGCTGCTGGTGTGCTTTAGCTGTATATTTAAAACACACTATACATTTACGAAGCACTGAGCGAGCTAGAGAACGTGAAGAGAAAATCCAATATCGACGCATAACATATGACATCATTAATTGTACTCCTCCATGCAAAGTTTTGTAATGAGCGTCAGTAAAGATAAGCCACGACAGTGGATTTGTTTTTGTTAAATGGGATGTTTTTTGTCAAACGCTCTTACTGCTTCTCTGATTCTCCCTCCAACTCTGAGTATATGTTAAGTATCAAGAAAAGGCGAAAGATTCAGAAAATGACAATTCTTGGATAACGAAAGTTTTTCTTCCAAGCAAATTTATTTCATACCCGAAATCTACCAGTTGTATTGAGGGCACGAGTAAGCTCATATGTTTTCAGATAACCAATTTCTACACAACCACTCTCTCCTTGTTTGCGCTTTAGCACTAAAGCTCTTGAATTATAAATAAAACGCAAAACGTACGCTACTACCCGTTTAAGCCTTATAAGAGAAGAAAATTTGAATATGAAAGTGGTATATGTCGATTGTGGAACAGCCACATTTGCGGAGAGGTGCGACTTTCGTTGCTCTAAAGTTGTGTCAAATTTTGATTTAGAAGTGGGCAATTTACTTTTGTTTGCGGTAAGCCATTGGGGTCCACACCACCACAACGAAAAATGTTTTAGCTCATTTGATGTTAATCCTCTCGTCAAGCAATCAGCAGGGTTTTCGCTAGTTGGGATGTATCTCCACTCATCTTTCGTAGAATTACGTTGAATTTCTGCAACTCTATTAGCTACATAAACGTCCCATCGTGTTGAACAACTCCTTATCCAACTTAAGACAACCATGCTATCCGTCCAGTAATTCATATTGATCAGATCGCGATCAAAATAACGCTTAACATTTGCCAATAGTTTGACTAACAGTCTTGCTGCACACAATTCCAGTCTTGGAATCGAAATAGTCTTTAACGGCGCTACCTTTGTTTTAGACTGAATTAAAAATGAAGTTGGGCCTTTTTCGCGGTGTAGAATGGCGTATACCACTGCCGCATAAGCTAACGAAGAAGCATCGCTAAATCCATGCAATTCTATTTTACTGTTCTTATTGCCACTGATCCATCTTGATATTTTAATACTCTCCAAATATTTTAAAGAGCCACGATAACGCATTAATTCCTCATGACGTTTAGTTGGAAGATTATCGTGGCAGTCTAAGTTTTCCTTCCACAATTTTTGAAACATCAATTTGGCTACAATATTAACAGGCGCTAGCCATCCTAGAGGATCAAAGAGTTTTGCGGCATCAGATAGCAGACTTCTTTTGGTAATTGTGGAAGCGAAATTAAAGTTAATTTTAAAGCATAAGTGATCCTCGTTGACTTCCCAATAAAGACCTAAGGCCTTAACAAACTTCTTATTTTTCACTTGAAACGCACTAGCGCTATCGCGGTCTTCAGGAGGAATATGGTTCATCAATTCGGTAGAGTTTGAATTCCATTTTCTTAAATTGAATCCACCGCGGTGAGCGATTTTGTTTAAATGTTGTTGTAGAATTAATGCCTCTGTAATGGAATCAGCACCAGATATTACATCATCAACATAGCTATCGTTTAGAAGTATCTTGCTTGCGAGAGGGAAGTCGGCTTTCTCATCAAGGGCTAATCGACGTGGAACACGTATGGCTAGATACGGCGCTGACGTTGTCCCATACGTAACGGTGCGCAGTTTGTAAATACTACTGTTTTTTCTAACATCATCTCTCCACAAAATACATTGAAATCGTTGATATTCATTGCAAACCATTATTTGGCGAAACTTTTTCTCCAAGTCCGCTGTGAATGCAACTATATGACAACGCCATCGAGTAATTATACTCGTTAAGTCATTCTGTAAAGGCGGACCAGAAGCGAGCTCTTCATTGAGCGAATTAGTTGGCGGTCGACTATTTCCTCCGTCAAATGCAACTCTTAATTTAGTAGTAGTGCTACTGTCCCTTAATACACCATGGTGACAGAAAAAGTAGCAGTCCTCTGGAAGATCTCTCGGGTACTCACCAATTTTTTCCATGTGACCCAGAGTTTCGTATTCGGCTAAAAACTCTTTGTATAAGGCAGCAAACTTCGGCTTGCATTTCAAACGGTTTTCCATTTGCTTAAGTCTTCTAACAGCATTAATATGAGTTAAATTAAATGAAGGCAGTGTACCATTTGTCATTAAAGTCTTAAAAGGAAGATGTACCGTATACCGCCCTCTGCCATCTCTGGTATATGTTTCTATGAATAGTTTTTCACATGCACTTTCTTCCGGACTTAGTTGTCTTTCATCAAATAATTCTTCCTGTTCCCAAAATAAACGGAGTGTATTGTCAAGAGAACTTATATTTGAGTATGTTATGTTAGTGTAATGGCACAGGGTATGAATACCCTTAACTAGCCCATAAATGCAACCCTATAAAATAATCTATTACAATTGTAAGTCTACAATAAGTAACCGCAGCTAGCTTTAAGAAAAAGGTGGACAAGGAGACGAAGATAGAAGCCGACTCGGGCGGCCATTCCATTTTTCATTTTCAATCAATTCAACTTTGGCTCGTAACCGCAACGGACGCGCAAGTCCGCAGTATCGCGAATAAATTATTTAATTTCAAATAAAACTAAAAACTAGTTTAGCCAGTTCATTTTCATTGTTTCTTTATTAAGGTAAACACTATTGGAGTGTTTACAACGGGAGTGAGCCGCAAGTGGCCACCTGCGTTAAAGACGCATATCGAAGCAGGGACAGGTGCACGAGATGGCGGGCCGGTTGGTGCTCCGCCGGAGGAGCGTTACCTTGATGCAGCCTAAGGTAACGCCACACCGAATACACGGGCCGGTTGGTGCTCCGCCGGAGGAGCGTTACCTTGATGCAGCCTAAGGTAACGCCACATGGCGACCGTGACAGCGAATACGACGACCTGCGAGAAATAAAAATAAAAATATAAAATTCACAAAGAAAAAAAAAAAAAAACCAAAAAAATTACAAAACCATAAAATCCAAAAAAATATAAAACAAAAAAAAACCAAAAAAAAATGTTTATAAAATCCAACAATGCCTAAAACAATCAAATAAATGAATTTAAAATAAAAAGAACATTTTTGAACTAAATTAATGGCACTGTGAAGCAGTGGTGACAAAATTTTTTTTTTTCTTTCTCGAACAACGAAATTACTAAATTTAAATACAAACCGAATCGGAAGGAAAACCAAAAAAAAATTTAACTCTTCGAAACTAAACGACACAGCAGTGGTGGTGGAAAATTAAAAAAAAAAAAAAAAAAAAAAATGAACTAATCGCTTTGAATATTTTTCAAAAAAAAGAAAAAAATTTATTTTCAAAAAATTACTTATTTTAAACAAACAACTTAAATTAGAAAAAAAGAACTAAAGGAAACGCGTAAACCAAATTTTTATCAAACAAACAAAAATACCACGTTCTGACGAAAACAAAATGGGTACAGTCTGGTATGCAGCAGAAAGCCGCTAAACGGAATCACGCCACATAACGGCCATTTGTTTCGACCACCATAACGGTTTTTTTGCCACGCCGTGACGCGGCATAAGCAGCGAGCAAACAGCAGCAGTAACAGCAAAAAAAACAGCAGTAGCAGCAGCAGTAAACAGTAGAGGTCGCATCAAGGTGAAACGGAAATAGCAGTAGTAGCAGCAGCACCTGCAGCAGCAGCGAGCAAAAAAAGCAGTAGCAGCAGCGAGCAAACAACAGTAGCAGCAGCAGTAAGCAGTAGAGGTCGCATCAAGGTGAAACGGTGAGAAACACCAACAGACACTTCTGTTTAAATTAAAAATTTTTTTCTTAAACATTGTTACATTTGTCTTAAACTACTTATTTTTCCGATATATATATACTTTATGTATAAGCTTATAACTACCCATCTAATATAATCTTGTAATTACCTTCTAATATGTTACATACAAGTCGATATTTTCATTACTTTCGTACCATTGATTCAACTTTGTGAAAATTTAAATTATATTTTTTTAATATACAAGCTAAAAGTATGTTGTGACCTGTAAACGGAAAAACTGTTTTTGCATGAAAGCTCTCTCTGCATGCCTATTTCAGCCGATGACCTATGTCCGAAAATTCATATCAGTATTTAACACTTTTTCGAAAACTTAAAACAAAAAAAAATTTTTCTTTTCATACCTTCTTACATTTTGATATTGTCTGACGAACGGTGACTTTATTTTTTCTCTCTTCGTAAATTTTGTTCTCAACTGCTTCGAGATTACGTGGTTATGAACGAATTTGAACTACAATTTAAACAAAACCTAGCAGATTTTACTAAAGCTACAAAGCGTATTCTACATAATCGTCCAATTTCAACAAACGCTATTAAGCTAAAAAATTATAAATACTCGCTTATTACAGCGTATAATAATATTTTATTACTTGTTATTGCTAATAGTTCGGTTCATACATGTGATCTCGGGGAAGTTCAGGCAAAGTTAGCACGCTGTAAGGAACTCTTAGCGAAGTGTTTTTCTAGACTAAATTGTCACGTTAGAATTCCAAAAGATAACTTAACATTAATCTGCCAAGCAGACCTAACCAGTTCTGAGTCGGAAGAAGAATTTACTGAAGCAAAGGCAGAAGCGTCGGAACAGACTAGTTACAAAAGAACTAGTTCGCTACCAGTTCTTGCAGATTCATTATCAGACACTCCTACAACAGCTACGAGTTCACAAGACATATCAACAATTTTTCAAGTAAGCAAAATGGCAACTCCGGAACAGAAAAAATCTTTTATTAGCCTTTGTGCATCAATCATTAGGGAAAATTACAACGGTGATCCGCTAGCACTTGAATCATTTATAGATAAAATTAATTTAATTGAAGATCTCTCAGAAGAAAACCTACAAAGTACATTTATAGCATTTTTAAAATCAAAGCTTGAAGGCAAGGCACGCGAGGCAATTCCAACTGATATTAGTTCCATTGTTCAGATTAAAGACGCGTTACGTAGTAGAATAAAACCGGACAACTCAAAAGTTGTAGCTGGAAAAATTGCAACTTTGACCATTGTGAACAACAATTATACAGAATTTGCCAAACGTGTCGAGGAGCTATCTGATGCACTGCGACGTTCTTTAATCACTGAAGGTATGACACAAGCTAAAGCCCAAGAAATGGCAGTTGAACAAACTGTAAATGTATGCAGGTTAAATACACGTTCTGACTTAGTTAAGTCAATTTTAGCATCGACAACCTTCAATGATTCAAAGGACGTAGTAGCAAAAATGATCGTAGAACAAAATAACCAAGCAAAAGAGAGACAAGTATTAGCGTTCCAATTAAACAATAACAGAGCAAATAATTTTCGAAGTAATTTTCAAAATTTTAATAGATATAACAATAATGGCAACAACTTTGGGTACAACAATAACGCAAACAACTTTAGGTACAACAATAACGCAAACAATTTTAGGTACAACAATAATAACAACAACTTTAGGTACAACAATAATGGCAACAACTATAGATACAACGACAACGACAATAATTACAGGTCAAACAACAATGGCAACAATACTAGGTACAATAACAACAGTACTAGGGGTAGCGTAAACAATTTTAACAACAATACGCAAAACAGAAACAACAATACGAACGGAACTAACAATAATAGTGGACATTTTTCTAATGTGCGGACTTTAAACGCCCTGGCCCCTCAGGCGCGAACACTGGGGGAGCAAGAAACGGACATCTAACCGATTTGTCTAAAACAATAGGCATTTACTGTCTTAACTTAAATTATTCTGACTTTATCCAATTAAACTTTACCGGATGTAACAAATTACGTACGTTTTTAGTCGATACG
This sequence comes from Philophylla caesio, assembly GCA_963971545.1. Classification (NCBI taxonomy): domain Eukaryota; kingdom Metazoa; phylum Arthropoda; class Insecta; order Diptera; family Tephritidae; genus Philophylla; species Philophylla caesio. The sequence goes on along the minus strand of OZ020604.1, from coordinate 159,374,366 downwards.
CAAGCCGACATTTCTATAATCAAAATTTCAAGTTTAAACAAACATTTTTCAATCAATACAGACGATGTTATCCGCATTACTGGTGTCACTTCTAATAGTGTTTCTACTTTAGGTAAAATAACCGCAAATTTAAATTTTTCAAACTTTTCTATAAAACATAATTTACACGTGGTGAATGACGATTTTAATATTCCATCTGATGGTATACTGGGTAAAGATTTTTTAAAAACAAACAAGTGTGTTATTAGCTATGCAAACAACCGTATTTCCTTCTGGGTAGGCAATGAAAAAGTCGCGATTCCGATTCTTCACGGGACAGAAAGCGATAACTGTGTTATACCTCCAAGATGCGAAGTTTTTCGACTCTTTGATTTAGGCAAGCAACCGGAGCCACTCTTCGTGGACTCACAAGAAATTGAAAACGGTGTGTTTACAGCGAGATGCATTGTTAACGCCACCAACCCAATTATCAAGATTATAAATACCACAGACGAGGTAAAATACGTAAAGAACTGTAATATTCGGACCGATAAACTTTCCAATTATCATGTGTATTCCATAAAAAAGACGACGAAGGACGATAACCGGACAGAAGAACTTATTAAAATTTTAAAGAAACAAATTCCAAGCAATAACGCAAGCAAATTACTCGACTTATGCCTAGAATATGCAGATATATTTGCTCTGCCTGACGACAAAATGACATTAAACAATTTTTACGAACAAAAATTAAGACTGACAGACACAAACCCCGTTTATATTAAAAATTACAGATTACCATATTCTCAGCGCGAGGAAATAAATAGCCAAGTGAATAAATTGTTAAACAATGACCTTATCGAACCAAGTTACTCAAATTACAACAGTCCTTTAATTATAGTTCCAAAAAAAGACAACGATGGGCGAAAAGCGTATCGTATGTGCGTAGACTTTCGTGCAGTCAATAAAAAATTAATTGCAGACAAGTTCCCTTTGGCACGTGTTGATGACATTTTAGATAACCTTGGTCGAGCAAAATATTTTTCGACACTAGACTTGTTCTCTGGATTTCATCAAATCCCCTTGCATACAGATTCACGCGATATAACTTCTTTTAGCACCGAACGTGGAGCATTTAGATGGAAAGTTTTGCCTTTTGGCTTGAATGTAGCACCAAATTCGTTTACACGAATGATGACAATCGCTTTTTCAGGCATTCCGGCTAATGTAGCATTTTTATACGTCGACGATATCATTGTCATAGGCTGTAGTGAAGCACATCACATTAAAAACCTTTCAAAAGTTTTCGATACATGTCGATCTTTCAACCTCAAACTTAATCCAAATAAGTGCAATTTTCTTAGGCCAGAAGTAACATTTTTAGGTCACAAATGTTCCGCGACGGGTTTGTTGCCAGACGATTCCAAAATTAACGCAATTAAAAAATATACAAAACCGACTGACAAAGACGCAGTACGACGATTCGTTGCATTTGCAAATTACTATCGAAGGTTTATACCTAACTTTGCGTCTCTAGCCGCACCTTTGAATCGTTTAAACAGAAAAAAAGTAGAATTTATTTGGGACAGCGAGTGCGAAAAAGCCTTCGAATCACTAAAATTAGCGTTGATGTCACCTAAATTGCTACAATATCCAGACTTTTCCAAACAATTTATTATTACAGTTGATGCTTCAAAAACCGGATGTGGCGCTATTCTTAGCCAAGAACAGCAAGGTAGCGATCTGCCTATTTGTTTCGCTTCTAAAGCATTTAATAAAGCGGAACAGAAAAAACCAATTATAGAGTTGGAACTTTTAGCCATTTACTTTGCCATAAAACAATTTCGTCCATACATTTACGGAACTAACTTCCTTGTTAAATCAGATCACAGACCACTAGTTTTTCTTTTCAATATGAAGGATCCATCTTCAAAACTTGCGAGAATTCGACTCGAATTAGCCGAATATAATTTCATTATAGAGTACATTAAAGGTAAATCAAACGTCAGTGCCGACGAACTTTCACGCATTTCCATTGACGAGATTAGGGAATCAACAAAACACGTTCTTGCAGTTAAAACCAGAACGATGACTAAAAAACTTAACGAAACAGAAATACAAAACAGCGACATAGACAATTCAACGCAGACTTTAAACGTTTATGACAAATTTGCATTTAGTTTTTCAAAAAAAATACCGCGTATTAAATCAACAATGAATCACGATAAAAATAACAAAATTTCGAATTTACAAATTTGCGCACATATAAAACACAAAAAACTCGAGTTACTTAATGTCGAGATTGCTAACGAAATAACGAATTTAGACGACTTACTTTCGAGGCTCGAAAACGAAGCCGGCAATCGCAACATTAAACATTTTGAATGGCCAAAAAACGATACATTTTTCAAATATTTTTCTATATCAGAATTAAAAAAAAGCGGAAACAAAATTTTAAAGAATTTACAAATTATATTAACAGATCCAGTAGAGACTGTAGACAACGACGATCAGAAACAAAAACTAATGACAATTTACCACACTGACCCGCTTGCAGGAGGACATTGCGGAAACAAAAAACTTTATGCCAAAATACGTACAAAATACTATTGGAAAAACATGACTCGTGACATTGCTAAATTTGTAAAAAGTTGCGAAAAATGTTTATTAAACAAAGTTAAGCCTAAAACTAAAGAAAATCTTGTTCTTACGCCAACACCTTGCAAACCCTTCGACATTGTAGTTATTGATACAATAGGTCCTTTACCTGAGTCGAGTAATGGTAATAAGTTCGCTCTTACCATTATATGCGACTTAACTAAATATTTAGTAACATTTGCTATTCCAGACAAAAGTGCTAAAACAATTGCATCTGCCATTTTTGAGAGATTCGTGTTAACATATGGTATTATGAATTCTATTAAATCCGATTTAGGTACAGAATTCAAAAACGATATTTTTCAAGAATTAACGAAAATTTTAAAAATCGAACATAATTTTTCAACCGCATACCATCATGAAACCGTTGGTACAATTGAACGGAACCATAGGGTATTTAACGAATATTTGCGTGCGTATTTAGAAGAAACATATTCCGATTGGGACGTATATCTAAAATATTTTACATTTTTGCATAACACAACAACAAACACAGTTTTTGATTACAAATTTACTCCATTCGAATTAGTATTTGGAAGAAAAGTTATTTTGCCAAATGAATTACAAAAAGAAAAAATCGATCCAATATATAATGTTGAAAATTATGCAAAGGAAGTAAAATATAGAATGCAAAAATCACACGTACTCGCAAAAGAACTTATTAACAAACATAAGACGCGAAATAAAAATCTATATGATAAAACCGCGCGTCCTTTATCAGTTAACATAAATGATTTGGTTTTAATTCAAAAAGAACCACGAGATAAACATGCAAACATATACAATGGTCCACACATAGTAACAAATATTGACGGTGTAAATATAACGATTTTTGATAAAACAAAAAATAAAGAAAAAACAATACATAAAAATCGAATTCAAAAAGTAGACTAAAACAAATATTGTATTACTTTACTTAAATTATTATAACCCCTACTAAAATAAGTGCTAATAAAGCAAAATGTCTAAAATCATTACAAATGCTAAATAAGCAAAGAAAAAAAATCTATAAATAAAACAAATGCAAAATCAAAACTATTTCATATATATGTACTTATATACAAATGCAAACAAGAACTTGTCAAATAACAATATTGTTTTCAATTTCCAAAATTACTATTTATATTTAAGCAATACCAAAATATGTGTCCATTATTTTACAACTAACGACACACAGCAAATGAAATATATAATAATCATTGTAAGCGTACATCTGTACATAGCATAATTCAACGCATATAATGTAAAATTCAAATAACGAAAAAAAAATGAATTTATTAATGCATCAATCCATTACATTATAATACTTTATCAAAAAATCAGAAATACATACATATTTGTAATAACTACTTTTACGGTTACTACGCAACCAGTAGCTAAATAAGGAAAAATACATTTACTACCTAGTTAATAAAACATAACTATAGATATTTTTAATTTGCAATAAGCATAATATTTAAATTGTATCAATTTGTATTCCTAAATTGGATTGTTGTGAATGAACGATTAAAAGGGGAAAGGATAATTGATAAATCTCACTAAACATCCTTCATTCAAAACAATCTAATTTTTCTTTACCAATGTGAAAGAAGAATATAGCAAGATTGATCACCTTGCTACATCCTTCTTTTCCATAGGAGGGTGATGTAATGGCACAGGGTATGAATACCCTTAACTAGCCCATAAATGCAACCCTATAAAATAATCTATTACAATTGTAAGTCTACAATAAGTAACCGCAGCTAGCTTTAAGAAAAAGGTGGACAAGGAGACGAAGATAGAAGCCGACTCGGGCGGCCATTCCATTTTTCATTTTCAATCAATTCAACTTTGGCTCGTAACCGCAACGGACGCGCAAGTCCGCAGTATCGCGAATAAATTATTTAATTTCAAATAAAACTAAAAACTAGTTTAGCCAGTTCATTTTCATTGTTTCTTTATTAAGGTAAACACTATTGGAGTGTTTACAACGGGAGTGAGCCGCAAGTGGCCACCTGCGTTAAAGACGCATATCGAAGCAGGGACAGGTGCACGAGATGGCGGGCCGGTTGGTGCTCCGCCGGAGGAGCGTTACCTTGATGCAGCCTAAGGTAACGCCACACCGAATACACGGGCCGGTTGGTGCTCCGCCGGAGGAGCGTTACCTTGATGCAGCCTAAGGTAACGCCACATTAGATGTAATTCCTTTACTAGTTGGTCCAGAAATCATCCAACCAAAATGAGTTTCTTGCAACAATACGCCTGGATCATATTTTTCCATATACGGTAACAGAATATCACCATAAATATCACATCCAATAATCATATCGACGACAGTCTGGCGAGGCAAAAGTAGGATCTGCGAGATGTTTTCTAGAAAAGTTAGGTAAAGTACTTAACTGGCATTCAATCGAAAACTTTTTCTCGTAGTGCGAATGTAAAGTTAGCTTTACTAATTTTCTAGCTGTTATGCCTGGAATTCCTCCAATACCACTAACAGAAACGTTAACAGTTTTCCTTTTCAGGTTGAGTAATTGAGCTGCATTCTCTGTTATAAATGAAGCTTGTGCTCCCTGATCGACCAGAGCTTTGAGATTATATCTATGAGACGATGAAGCTGCGATTACTCGAACTGTTGCCAATAGAACTTGAGTATGCTTGTTACTCGACAGAGAATGTAGATTTTGGAGTGGTGTTGGTGTTGTTCCCTGTTTACTTACTGGAACGTCGTTTGTAAAAAATTTGAAGTTTGAGTTGATGTGACCGTTTGCATTGTTGGAGCTACTGAACATAAATGCGGAGTGTAAAATAGTATGATGGGCTTGTTTGCACTCTTGGCACCGAGAGACATTGTTGCATTCATTGTAGGTGTGACCCTTGCCTAAACAGTTTATGTATAGTTTGTTTTGCATAACGAAGTGCTTCTTTTCAGTGGCGGAGAGCGCCGCAAATTTGAAGCATTTGTATAATTGATGACGCTTTTGACAACAGAGGCAAGTAAAGTGAGTTGAGTTAGTGCCTGTTGTAGTTGTATTTGCATGCAAAAATCGCCGATGCTTGTTTTGTACTCTATTTTTAAAGTCACGACTACCGGAGCCAACAACTTTCGTCTCATCATCTCCTTCGACAAACTCAAGAGCACGGTAAGTATTTTCAAGAAATTTGAAAAAACTCTGCACTGGAGGAATGTCATTACTTCCATTCAAGGATTGCTCCCACTCTTTTCTTGTTTGCTTATCAAGTTTCTGGCTCTGTAAGAATATTAGTAACGGATCCCAGCCATCAGTACTTACGTCTACCGTTTTTAATAGTGCTATACTATTTCGAGTCATATCTAGAAGAGTTTTTATACTCAATAGACTACCATCAGTGGGCGAAGCGTTAAAAAGTTTCTTTAAAATTTGGTCAACTAATTTTCTTTTATTATGATATCTACTTACTAAGGCTGACCATGCAAGTTCATAACTGGCGTCAGTTGCTGGGTATTCATCAACCATTTCCTTCGGAGTATTAGTGCAGGAACCTTTTAAATAGAAATATTTTTGAACCTGCGTCAATGCTGTGTTGTTGTGTACCAATGACAGGAACATGTCGCGGAATGGGATCCATTCTAAATAATCTCCTGAGTCCAATGCGAATGCAAGAAATGAATTTCTTACTTTTTATAAGAACGAAATTTTTGCAAAAATTTGCTTCTGTTGTTCCCAAGAAAATTATCACATAGCGCTACAAAACTCTTCCATGCACGTTTCTCAACACAGCTTAACTTGTTCATAAAGGTAACGTCGCTCATAATGTTGCGAATTTGAGGTCCAATGAAAATACCTACTTATATACACATATTATAAAAAAAAAAAAACAAGTAGGTATGAAAACAAATTAATAAATACCGGCTTTTATTTTAGCTTCACTTAATTTTGGGAAGACAGTTTTAAGATGAAGAAAAGCTTCGCTATTAACATCCAATTTCTTTAGAAATTGTTTCATGTATCACAGCTTTAAGTGTAGTGGTGGTAAGACAACATTCTCAGATTTTACCAATGGGAGGCTTAACACGTTTTTCCTACCTACCTGATGTGACTCTCGAGATGGCCATACTTTGCGATCATAGCGATTGGATGACCGACTATCCCATTCACAAAGGTAGCAAGGATATTTTGTGTAGCCACCTTGCATGCCAAATAAAATTGTCAACACTTTTAAGTCAGCGATGACTTTCCATTTATGCGTGGCATAGTCGATCAACCGTAAATTTTTTTCCATCATTTCATACGTTTCTTTCTTGTTAACCCCATACGCGGTGGAACTGATGGTAAGAGATTTTTATTGTGTAATAACACAGCTTTAAACCTGACATTACAGACTTCATTAAGGGAACACGAATGTAATTTTTTTTTTTAGGGTACATACTTTTACACGACCAATCAATGAAAAGTCGCCATTCATCTGCATTATAATTATATTTTTAAGCCGAAAATAATTTGGGTACATTTACACAATGTACTAGATCACAGTCATTGCCATCAGTTTTAAAACTTTCTCTAAGAATCAAAGTGCGGTAGCATTTTCTACCCGATGTTATTTGAAAATATTTTTTCACTAAATTCCACTGCTTTAGTCGTGAACCGAGGACTTCAGATTCTCGTTTCGATAAATGTAAATCACGCACGATATCGGCGAAATCAGAATTTGAAACCAAATGCCTTTCCGTTGATTTTGATTTACAAGGAAGGAATTCTTCCTCTACTAAATATGTTTCACCAGCATCAATTGACTCAATTTTTGTAGGCACTTCGGCACTTCGGCATTTAAGTATTTTGGTTTTGTAACCATAACAACATTCGCATACTTTACGTTTTTCCCCGATTTAAAATTGTGACCTGAAACGTTTGTTTTGCAAAAATAGCAATCGTCTTGTTTATGATATGCCTGATGATGCCAAGTCATAGGCACAGAAAAGGGCAAAGTAATTGATTGTTGAACTTTAAATTTTTTTAATGTTGTGCAGCAATATTCACTAATAAATTCTGGCTCGTACCAGCGACTCGCACTATAAAACCTTTTGAAAATCTTGTTATATATTTTTACAACACCAATATTATTTTTAAAATCACGCCGATGACTTGTATCCGTAAATAAGCCACAAATGTAGCAAAACTTATTACGCTTGTCGCACATTTTAGTTTTACTTTACCACGATTTTTATCCAATTTAACAGCAAACACAACAAAAGATAAACAACACGTGCACTTCAGTATAACGGAAATTTATAAAGACTTCAAAATTGAGTAAAAACTCAAAAATTAAGTGATAATTTCCTTGGGAACAACAGAAGCAAATTTTTGCAAAAATTTCGTTCTTAAAAAATGTAAGTAATTCATTTCTTACATTCGCATTTGGACTTCTTCCCACATAATCTGGGCCAGTTCAGTGATATACAAGGCGAACACTTCCACCAAGAAATGGCTACGATCGAAAAACGTTTCGAAGGAAAAAACAAAATAAATATGATGGCAGAATATTGCTGGTCAGTACAACGCGAAACTGACTATGCTGCACTTTTGATCTATGTACATATATATTTTCATTTAATAATATTTATTAGTAAATTAAGTTCGTTGTTAATTTTTGCAAAAATTTCGTTCTTATAAAAAGTAAAATAACTCAGTCACTTTTTGGCCGATTTTTTAAAAGAAACATTCGTTGAACTCGGTATTAAACGTACTCTTTAAATCTAATCAAAACTCATTTTGTGTTTTTATAAAATAGTGTGTGAAAATATCGCCAAAGTCAAAAAAAGAAGAAAAAGGGTAGCAACATTTAAGTTTGTTGTGCAAAAACAAGTAAATTTCTTCAGCTTTATTAAGACGTCTATATATCTTTCAAAAGGTCTGAGTTTCTTCTTTCTTAAGCTAAGATATGGACTAAGAAGTGCGCAAAAGGTTAAGTCGAGATTTTGGGGGTGTTTGACAAATTCCAAAATTGGATTCTCGTTCTACTCAATAAGACCTACAAGAAAAATAACACCACTTCCCAGGTATTTTTGAGTGTCATACTGTGTAATCGTTAGATTCAATGTATATCATAACATAATGTTTATTTAATTATCAATATAATCTAACTTTTTGGATCAAGAAAAGATCAATACCTGCATATATGTACATACATATGTATATACAAATATGTCGTTGTTCACAAAGCAAGTGTTGTCCAAATGTGTAAATTGTTTTGCCTGAACAAATTCTTAGCCACATATCTGACACTACTCTTATTTCAACCCACTTCTTGAAAAACATACGCAAGTTAAACTCCTGCTTTCAGATAACTCCGTTAGGAGCAACGCAAATTATATCTGACGGGGGTTACATGCCAACCAAAGTTAAGGCCAAATATACCACAAAGTCGGTTCATTGCTCCCTGTGCTACAACAAGATGCAAAATATTTTTTTCAAATTAGGTTCTGGGATCCGTCGCGAAATCGTTTCAAACTGTCAAGCAACGCTCCATGAACAAAACAGTTGGATGCTTTTTTAAACAGCTATAGATCAAATGCCATCAGATGACTTTAAAGTTGTAATCAGATAGACAAAACTCCTGCTGGTGAACACGAAGGGCGCTTCAATGATCCGGTTACATGGAATTTTGCAATAGTAATAGTTAGCACCGAATTCGATCGACGTGACATTAGCATCTACAGGAGAAATGCTAATGAGCAGAGAGTATCGGAAACACATTGATCGTATGATGCACTCCAATATCCAGTGCTGTTTTCACATGGAGAATATGGCTATTATTTCAACATCAGACAGGTGCACCCCAGCGCACACGAAGATACGACAATAAAAGTGTCCTGCATGAATTATTATGCAAACAGTATTATGATTCGTGGAAATGAATCTAATCATATCTTAAAAAGTCGTGAGTTATTCCAACAGTTTATTTTGGACATGTACGCACTACAGGCACCTGCGTTTTTGTTTCCATGTGTTATCGTTGGCCGTTAAGAAGTAAATTTAACGCGTTCAAATTCTAAATAAATGACTGATTGACAAATTTAGTTTAAAGAACAGAGACAAGGCAGACAAAATGCAAAGTATAAGCAAACTCACAGCAGTAAAATATACAGTCGATCTTCTTTAACGCGGTTTCTTTAAACACGATATTTTTTAACGCATATATTATTTTACATGGTTTTACTGTTTTAACGCGGATTTTTTGATCACCGATTATTCCGCAATCCCCCGGTTTTACCGTGATTTATATACCGATATGCAGAAAGAGAAACCTCAGCGCTTATTAACAGATTGTTTTAAGAACTAAAATATGGATTTATTCTTCGTTTAATATAATTTAAGTTAAAGGTGATTTCAAAATGATTTTCTGGCAAAATCCTATAAAACAGGGGACTCTCAATATGTATTAAATCATAACGAATATCTAACATATGTAATACATTTATTTTTCCGCAATTTTTTTACGCGGATTTTTCGCAAATTAGGAACGAATAAACAAATTTGAACTGAAATGTTCTGTGCACCGCGTTTAAAGGAGATCGATTGTACATATATACATCAATTTTAATTCGTATAGTCAGGATAACGGGAAATTATGCATATTAGAGGGCTGCATGAGCACATTTTTTTCTTCTGTTAGCCGGATTACACGAATGTGAATGCGATACTCATTCAACTCAGGCACTCATGCGATCATAAATATGTGTACTTACAGAGAAAAAAGAGACCAATATGGGTACTCTCTGCTTATGATTTAAGGGATGTACAAATTTTTCTCTTCGCTACGCTCATTTATAGTCATCGATCATTCATGCATTCACGGCCTGTCCGGATTTTGCACGAATGTAACGAATATGGCGGACGTTGCGCAGGGAGACGCCACCAAAGGCACATACATACATATGCAAGACGCAGCTAGCGATGGCTGTTATTATGTGTGTACGTAACAACGCTTTGCATATGCGTTGTTTTCGCTTATGCTTACTACTTTTTTATTAAAGCGGGTTAGAAAATTCTTTTAACTCATGTTATTTATACAATACTATTATTATTTAAGACTTAAATAATATTGATGTGAATAAAATATTAGTGGAAATTTGAATTCATTAAATTATCCACATAATCCTCAAAGATAATTTGAATATTTAAATATTTTCTGAGTTGTTTTTTTGGTTTTTTTGGAATGAATTCGAAATGTCTTATGTATGAATATGTTTTATAATACCATTGAAACTATAGTGCACTTCCATTTTCAAAAATCAGAACCAGAAGCTTTATAATTTTTTTTTTTCAAAGGTATACAGAATATGATATACGATCACACACAGGAAGGGAATATATGTATGCATGTATGTACATACATACATACATACATATGTGTTCACAAGCGCAGACGCACACTATGCATACGCACAATACACATGTATGTACATATGTATGTGTGTACATAAATACAAAAGGGATAATCACCAAGTTGAGCAAATGGCCTGGCGCTCAGTAAGTAGGCTGCATATACATACATACATGTGCATAAATTTTTTTTTTTTTTTTTTTTTTTTTTTTTTTTTACGAGGAGGAAGCATCGAAAGCCTAACCGTCACCGGTTTGTCAGTGTGGGACTTTAACCCTAACTAAACCTCCTACTGTCTGAGTACCATTTCCCCCGGTACTACCGTCAGGTATTTCGTCGGGAGATGGCTTGAGCTTACGCTCTACGTACGTGAAGTCTGTTTGTACCGCCCTCTGTTCTGTTGTTTGTTACATCTTCGTGGGGGTTTAAATTGCCCCGTTTCATTTCCAAGCATTTTTTTTTTTTTTTTTTTTTTTTTTTTTTTTTTGCTTGACTGCCGGTTGGAACGAACGAGGTTCCAAGCCGCTCAACATGGCATTTCTCCTATTATATAAACTATTGATTTTAATATAATTTACGATTTTAGATTACCTTGCCCGCCGGTCGGAACGAACTGGGTTCCGAGCCGCTCTGTTACTCTCTTTACTTCTTCTCGTCTGGTTTTTCAAAATTTATGGTTTCCAACTATTCTGCAACGGTCGGAACGGACTGGATTCCGAGCCGTCTACTTACTTAATTCGATTTTTTCTGCTTTGTATGAACTATTGCAAAAAACACAATATTTTATAGCTGAGGATTTAACATACATATATATATAAATTTCTCAAAAGTAGTTTATTGAGCACTAACCTTTCTTGGTAGCCGGAACGGACGAGATTCCGGGCTACCCGGCCGTGTGTAACCGCTTTGGGCTGTTCGTTGGGAGCTGTGCTTAGGGCCAAAGAGCCAAACTGCTTACATTTTTTATTTTTATTTTATTTTTTTTTTTTATTAGTGCAGGCAGTCGGAACGGACTAGGTTCCGAGCCGACGATTCGGTGTGAAGTTTGTTGCCGTCAACCGACATTAAAAGATTATGTATTTCTGCGGAGTCGTTCCGCCTGACGTAGTTTCGATATTACCATATTTGCCATGTTGCAGGCGGCAGACCAGTTTTCGATCGATTCGAGCATTATATCGATCAAATTCTCTACTTTTGTCAGCCGCCCTACCTGTACGTTTAGGCAGTTTCGTTCATCTTCAAAATATGTGCATGCAAAAAAGCAATGTTCAGCATCTTGGATATCGTCCTCTTCGCAGAGAGTGCAGTAAGGGTCATCATCGATTTTAAATCTATAAAAGTAAGATTTAAAACAGCCATGCCCTGTAAGCATTTGGGTTAACTGGAAGTTTACTTCTCCATGTTTCCGGCTTAACCATTTTTCTATTGATGGTATGAGACGGTGTGTCCAGCGACCTTTATCTGTCTGGTCCCAACGGCATTGCCACTGTTGCCAGCAGATCTTGATTTCTGCTTGGCGATTCGCCTTGTTTACAGATCTTGCCAACGTCTGCGTCGCCAGGATATCTATTGGACATAGGCCAGCAATAACCAACGCAGCATCTTCCGATGTAGTTCGGTAAGCGCAGCATACCTTAACCGCGCAGAGCCGGTATAAAGACTTCGCTTCGCGTGCGTATGACGTCTTCTTAAAGGCTTCACCCCAGATTTGAAACCCGTATAGCAGGACACTTCTGACTATATTGGCGTATAACTGCCTTCGCTGTTGCTTTGGACCTCCGACGTTAAGCATCAGTCTCGAAAGCGCTACTGCGACTTTTTCCGCTTTTCCGACTGCATACTCAATATGCCGCTTGAATGTTAATCTAGCATCCAGTATGATTCCGAGGTATTTCAGATCTGGGGCTGATTCTATTTCATGGCCACATACGTTTATTTTCGCCACTTCTCGGATCTTCCTGCTGCTAATTAGCACTGTCTCGGTTTTTTGCTGTGCAAGCTCTAGACCTGCATCGAGGAGCCAGTTTTGAACACTAGTGATCGAGTTGTTTGCACTCTCTTCAATGTCTTTTATGTGCTTAGCTACGACCACAATGGCTATGTCATCAGCAAAACCAACTATTTTCGCCCCTTTTGGTAGATGTAGTTTCAATATGCCATCATACATTATGTTCCATAGCGTTGGACCCAGCACTGAGCCTTGTGGAACTCCGCCTGAAATCTTATATTTCTTTCTGCCTTCATCGGTGTCGTAGAGTAGAAGTCTGTCCGACAAGTAATTGTTTAGGATTCTTCTGAGATATGCTGGAATATCGAAAGTTATTAGCGCCTCTGTTATTTTCCGCCGGCTTGCGGTGTTAAATGCGTTTTTCACGTCGAGCGTAATTATTAAACAATATTCTTTTGAGCCCCATCTCCATCTCTCACCGCTAATCGCATCTTCTGCTATTCTTTTTATGAAATTGGCTGCATCAACTGTGGACCGCCCTTTTCTAAATCCAAATTGTGTTTCGGAGAGTCCTCCATTCGCCTCCATTGCTTCTGTAACTCTATTGGTAATTATGCGTTCCAGAAGCTTCCCTGTTGTATTAAGCATACATATTGGTCGATATGCAGAGGGATCCCCAGGAGATTTTCCCGCCTTTGGTAGTAGAACGAGCCGCTGGAGTTTCCATATTTTCGGAAATACGCCCTCTGTAAAGCATTCGTTAAACGTGTGAACGAAAACCTCAGTATTCGCTTTCACTGCTAGTTTAAGAACTTTATTCGGAATTGCATCAGGGCCTGGGGCCTTTCTGTCTTTAAATTCATCAACCGCAAGCAGCACCTCTCCAGCGGTGATCTGGGGGAATTTGCATTCAGCATGGGAGAGGATCTCTCTACTGAATGCTTTTTGGCCTGGAAACAGTTTGCTTACTATTATACCCAGTTGGTCGGCGCTTGTGAGCTGCGGCTGGACAGATGCCTGTAGCTTTTTAGTAACCACTTTGTATGCCATACCCCAAGGATTTTGTTCGGCACTGTCGCAAAGCTGGAGAAAACACTTCTTCTTGCTCGCTTTAATGGTTTGCTTTAATTCCTTTCGCTTGGCCCTGTAGTGTATTTGTTGTTCCAAATAATTGGCCGTTTTTCTGGCCCTTTGGTAGTCGCGCCTTGCTCTATTGCATTGTTGACGAACATCTGCTATCTGGGAATTCCACCAGTATACTGAGGGACGTCTGCTCGATGGGTTTCTTCCTCTTCTCCTCATTGAAGCATCACAGGCGTTTGCTATGGTGGTCATGAGCTTGTTGGCCATATTCGTAGCTCCTTGTGTTAGGGTAACTTCAGACATCATAACTTTTAGCGCTTCTTCATCTAGAGAGTCGATTTTCCAGCCCACTGTTCTCCTTTCGGTGCAAGACCCTGTTTGCTTTGGTTCGTTTATAGTGAAGATAATTGCTTGGTGATCGCTGTGAGTATAGTCGTCACTAACCTCCCAATGGACATTTCGGGATAGTCTACTAGTTATGAATGTTAAGTCTATTATAGACTCACTTCCGTCTTTTTTGAATGTAGCTTTACTTCCGGAATTTAATAGCACCACTTCTAGGGTCGAAAGAGCTGTCAGGAGCGCTCTGTGCATACATGCATATTTACGGATGTGAAGAAGCTAGCGAATATTTATAAAAGGGTTTTACTACCAAACATTATACCCATAAATAGACATATGTACGTATATACACACGTACATATATATATGTATATGTATGCACCTCAGCGTCAAAAGCAGGTTACAGTTGTATGCAATACTTACAATGTTTTTTAACACATATCCTTTCCGTTAATTCTTTATTAAATAATATCGTATTCTTTAACTAGAACCATATCAATTAAAGTTTCAAAACTTGTACAGAGTGCAAAAATTTTCCAAATATCAAAGTTTTCCATCCAAAATTTCGAATGTTTTAATGAGAAATTGAAAATTTCTAACATTTTAATGAGAGTCTTAGGAAATTCTGTATATAAAAACATTGTGAAAATTTTTTCTAAATACTATGTTTTCTTTCCATTTACATTTGCGCCTACATATGAACATATTTTCATACAAATGTGCATTGACTGTATTATAAGTGTATGCATTTATTTAATAGTTACTTATTAATTTCACTAAAATTCAATGTAGATTATGCATGTATGTATGTACGTAAATATGAAGAGACATGCAATTATTGAATTTTTTCTATTTAATTGCTTTCATAATGTAGCCGCTATCATTTGCAAAAATTGGCGCCGTCATAAAATTTTTCAGTCGAATGTGGTCTCATACACCCGGATGAGGTCTCATACGTCCGAATGCGCATGACTAGTTGTACAACATATTTGCCACTCTTTGTACAACGAATGCCTCTCTTTCTGAATGCGACTATTCTCAGCTATCTGCACACTCATTCAGTCATCTCGCTTGCTGTGAGCAGAATGCGTAGAATGTTGCGCTTACGTGTGAATGTGTTAAAACGGCCAATGAGTACATTCATGCAGACGTCTAATGCATATGTATGTACATCTGTGTAAATGTATATAAGCAATCTACAAATTTATACAAGGAAAAAAGTATGAATACAAAGCAAATAAAGAGGAATAAAAAGCTAATAAAGGTGTAAAGAATACAAATGTGCATCGCTCACAATTGATGATAGGTAAGCCGACAATCTCGACGCGGAACGTTGGGATCGCAAAGGAATACAATATCTCCCGTTTTTACTGGCTCTGTTCTTTAGCATCACTTCACTCGACGTGTCAAAGTAGGATGGTACTCCTCTATCCAGCGCTTCCAAAAATGGTCTCGGAGTTGACGGGCGATGCGCCATTTATGGCGTATAGCACATGTATTGGTTAGAATATCGGCGGACCCTGGGGTCTGTGCGGTATTAGCCGTTCTCAACAGAAAGTCATTTGGTGTTAATGACTGTTCCTGGCTGCTCTCCAATATGCGACGGCGGCAATTGCTTTTTCGCTGGCATTCGCAAATATGTGTAATTGCACCTCTTCTGGCTTACTTCCCCGAAAATAAAATCGGGGAATGGCGTATTGGTTCACTACCGCCAATTGCTTACGCCATCTATCCCATAACTCGACGATGTTATCAGGCAAAGGTTCATCGCAACCAGTCTCATATCGCCAAACTTCACGCATTATTAACTTTTTTCCCATGCTGAAATGGGCTAGGAATCCTAGTGGGTCGAATATAGACATGACCACACTAAGGAACTCCCTCTTTGTAGGGCATCTGTAATCATTAATTACTCCTTAACGGACATTGTTGAAGTTTATCTTGGAAGTTGAAGCAGTCTGTAGTTGGTTGCCAATGTAGTCCTATCACCCTTTATAGCATTAAGTCTTCTTTTTTTGCAAGAGTTTTTGTGACGTCGACACCGTCCAAAGCTGCGATAACTTCTGGAGACCTGGATGTGAAATTTCGGAGCTCGAAACCAGAACCCATATGAATTGCCCTTACTTGGGTTGCAACTGCGATAGCTTACTCTGACGAGTCGAAACTGTCCACAAAGTCATCGACATAATGATATTGTAAAATATCTTTTATGGCATGAGCTGAGTTGCGTTCGTCGCCACGATGTTTCAGAGTGTTTCGCGTTTTGACGCAGCTCCAAACGTCATTACGCGCATTTCGTAAACATCTGGTTGTCTCTCAGAGTCACCATTTCCCCACAGAAATTGTTGGGCGCATCACTCTTTTGGGCATATTAGCACTTGGTTAAACATCTCTTTGATGTCACCGCAAACACCAACTGCACTCCTGCGGAACATTGAAAAGAAGGCGATTCAGCGATATACCATTAACCTCGTATGATATTCCAATAATAAATTTACTGGAATATTCCGATATTCACATATTTGCCTTTCATAATGATATTATTACTTACTTACTTATTTAATTGGCGCATCAACCGCCTAAGCGATTTTGGCCGAGGTCAACAAAGCACGCCAGCTGTCCCTATTATTTGCTAACTGGCGCCAGTTTGAAATCCCAAGTATAGCCAAGTCTTTTTCCACTTGGCCTTTCCAACGCAGAGGAGGTCTTCCATTGCCTCTGCTACCACCCGCGGGTACCGCGTCAAAAACCTTCAGGGCTGGAGCTATTTCATCCATTCGTACGACGAGACCTAGCCAGCGGAGCCGCTGGTTCTTAATCCGCTGCACTATGTCTACGTCATTGTACAGCGCATCGTTCCGGTATTCGCCATCGCAAAGGTCCATAAATATTCCGAAGAATCTTTCTCTCGAACACTCCAAGAGCCCTCTCATCTGATGTTGTCATGCGCTTTACAATAGGACGGGATGATAAGAGACTTATAGAGTATGGTTTTTGTCCGTCGAGAGAGGACTTTACTATGCAATTGCCTATTCAGTCCGAAGTAGCACTTTTTGGCAAGACTCTGCGTTGGATTTCAAGGCTGACGCTGTTATTGGTGTTAATGTTGGTTCCTAAGTAAACGAAGTCCTCTACTTTTTCAAAGTTATAACTGTCAACAGTGATGTTTGACTCCATCTTATAAAAGATGGTGCCTGACCGATTTAGTTCTGCGGCTCGAATTTTCTTCTCCAGCATATGGTTAAAGAAGTCACACGACAAAGAGTCACCCTGTCTGAAACCTCGTTTGGTATCAAACAGCTGGGAGAGGTCCTTTCCAATCCTGACGGAGCTGGTTGTTGTTCTCAACGTCATTTAACATAGCCGTATAAGTTTTGCGGGGATACCAAATTCAGACATTGCGGCATATAGGAAACTTCTTCTCGTGCTGTCGAAGGCGGCTTTGAAGTCGACAAAAAGTTGGTGTGTGTCAATTCTTCTTTCTCGGGTCTTTTCCAAGATCTCGCGTATTGTGAATATCTGGTCGGTGGTAGATTTACCAGGTCTAAAGCCACACTGATAAGGTCCAGTCAAATCCGTCTTGCTTCCTTCTTCAACTCAAGATGACGCTTCCGCACAGCTCGCGTTGCGCCCGATCGCAGTGTGGCCCTGTAGGCAGCGTCCTTATGTTCCGTAGCGGCGCGACATTCCTCGTCATACCAGTTGTTCTTACGGGCTCGCTGGAATCCGATGGGTTCTTCAGCGGCGGTATGTAGACAGCGAGAAATATGGTTTCACTGCTCGGAAATATCGTTCTGTTGGTTATTGCTCTAAGAGAGCAGGAGTGCAAGTCGAGTGGCGAAGTGGGTGGCTGTCTGTTGCGATTGCAACTTTCCGACGTAGCTGCCACAAGCAATTGATCCGAGTCGATGTTGGCTCCTCGGATCGTACGCACATTTAGGACACTGGAAGCATGCCTTCTGTCTATCACAACGTGGTCGATTTGGTTTCGTGTCTTACCATCTGGAGACAGCCACGTAGCCTGGTGAATCTTCTTATGCTGGAACCTGGGACGACAGACAACCATGTTTTGGGCCTCGGCGAAGTCGATCAGTCTCAATCTGTTATCGGACGTTTCGTCGTGGAGACTGAATTTTCCGACCGTGGTACGAAAGATGCCCTCCTTGCCCACCTTGGCAATGAAATCGCCAAGCACGATTTTTATATCGTGGTCGGGGCGCCGCTCATACGTGCGGCCAAGGAGATCGTAGAAGCGATCTTTAGTCCCATCGTCCTTCTCTTCCGTCAGGGCGTGGGCTCAGGGAGATGTTGAAGAATCTCGCCTTGATGCGGATTTTGGCGAGACGCTCGTCCACCGGAGTAATTGACAGTACTTTACGGCGCAGTCTCTCTCCCACCACAAATCCGAAAGCGAATTTTCGCTCTTTTACAAGGCAGCTGTAGTAGATGTCGCAAGGGCTATTATTACAATTTACAAATATCCTGTTATAACAAATAAATGTTAAAAGTATAATCTAACCCCATTAGCCTTTAAATACGGAAGATATCAACTTAAGGATATAATTGCTTTATGTAATAATGAATTCACAAATTTATCAAAATGCAAAAATTATGTAGGAACACATATTTGTAAAACAGAACCAAACGATAATTGTACTCTTCCCTTATTATTAGAACAAAATGCTCATTGTAATATTATCCAAGAAAATAACCTTCCCTTACAAGTATTAGATAATGTAACATTGTTATCGACTATGAACCACATGGAACGGACTTAAGGTAAATGTTTCACATTTAATACAATAAACAAGAAATAAAAAATGTAATACATACTCACCAGAAAAAAAAAGTAAATGTACTGAAGATTTTAAACTCCGAATCAGATTATAAATTTACGAATATACAAGAGATGTATAAATTAGTTATACCAATTGAGCAACATCCTTGGAAATTCACTTTATATTTATTTTTAGTCATAATTATACTAGTCTTAATTACATACACTATTATAAAGTTGTACACATATAGACAACTATAATTAAACATTAAACGCCAAAGAAACTTTGAATTAGCCTACCTAACCGGATTACAACTATGTCGAAACATTGAACCCTTCGAAATGAGGACATTTCATTTTATCACCGGGGAGAGTTAACGATGTTGGTGTATACACTACACACATTACCACTACATACATACATAGTATGAATTTTTCGTGAACAGATCGGTAATCGAACTCTAGCTTGCTCTAAAGTCTAAACTTTAGAGTCTAAACTGCAATTTTTACTTTATATATTTATTTTGACGATGAGTCGGCCGCGTGAAGCGTATCTGTTGTCCGTTACATACGTCTGTTGGACGGCGATGTACATATGTGTTGTGTATATGTGAGCGTGTGTGTTTACATATACATATATACGTTTAAGTCTACACACATGTATGTTGCACCACGTTTGCTGGCAAATTATTAAAATAAATTTTATTTAATATACAACGAAAATTCACATTGTTACAAGTTTGCTTTTATTTCGTACAATATTTCATTAATTACACTAAAGACTAATAAAAAAAATTCAAAATTAAATTATATCGACATAAACGCACATAAAATATATACTCGAATTTAAAGAAATCGTGTTAATTATCAAAAAAATATCGTTTTAAGTAAATACTGTTACTGTACTTTATAGTAATTTTATTTATCTGAATTTTTGCAAGTACACTTAGGTATTTTTTATGCGGTTTATGCGTTCCTCAGAAGGTTGCATAAACAAATCCGAATAGGAAAGATCTTTACATTCATAAAAAAACGGAGGATTCGTCCCGACTTTTCAAAAACCGCATAAACTTACATAGATACTTCATGTAAAAACCACTAAAAATCACATAAAAAAATTCCAATGAAGCAATATTAAGAAAAACAGAACAATTTATTTCATTTAATATATCTTATTTTATATAAAACTAAAAAAATAGTTAAATTTAAGCTCAAATAGAATGAACAAAATTGTGTCCGTATTTAATCAAAAACAAAAAATAGTATTACAATATACTCATGAATTACATAAATACATACATACTCGTATGTACTCGTTATTACAAGCAAAATTAAAATGGAGAATAAAGAATTTAAAAAATCGTCATGATACTCATAACTATAATCTATGTCTCTTTCAAACTAAAGGAAGTGTTAACTCTAAAAGAGAAAACTGCTTAAGCGCAGGCGTTAATGGGCTTTCTTTTTTTTTAAAGTAGTATATCAATGTAAACTATTGGTTTTTATAAGCCCTTAAAAGTGTTTTAAATAAATGTATTGCCAACATTATTATTAGTACTGTGTAATTTAAGTTTTTTGCAAATCTCTTTTGA
This sequence comes from Philophylla caesio, assembly GCA_963971545.1. Lineage (NCBI taxonomy): Eukaryota > Metazoa > Arthropoda > Insecta > Diptera > Tephritidae > Philophylla > Philophylla caesio. The sequence goes on along the minus strand of OZ020604.1, from coordinate 159,353,644 downwards.
ATACTTGATGAACTTATAATATAAAGCGGAGATACATATCTCTTTTGGAAATGGTTCTTGTGTAAATTGAATATTTGATGACAGTTTTCAGGACAATACCAGGAAGAACTTCTGCAGCATGGCGATGACGTAAAAAACTTTTGGGATACCAAAACAAAATGAATAAATTATGGATACAAAACATTCGTAAAAATTATGAAATTTTTCGTATATTTTTTACTTGATCATTAACTTACACATATGTATATGTATGTAAGATGCGCCTTAACTACAGTAAATTTCCTTACTGCTATTGCTGATCTCGTTTTAACAGTTATCATAAATTCTTCTGTTAATCTGATGCTGGAAACCGTAATAAGAACTGCTTATCTGAATCGCAGTGGCTCTATATATAACATCATCACTATGCTGCTGGCATATGCGGATGATATTGACATCGTTGGCCTTAACAACAGGGCCGTCAGTGCAGGATTTTCCAGTCAAGAGAAGTAAGCAAAAGACATTGGCAGTGTACGAGGACAAAACAAAGTACATTGTGGCAATAAACAAAAAATCCATGAGTATTGGGGCCCACGTAACTGTTGGCAGTTACAGCTTTGAAGTAGTCAAAGATTTTGTATACTTTGGATCCAGCATTAACACCACCAATAATGTCAGCCAAGAAATCAAGCAATAACACTAGCTTACATGTGCTACTTTTGGGCTAAGTAGGCAATTTAAAAACAGAGCTCTTTCTCGACGAACGAATATTTCGCGCTACAAATCCCTTATCATGCCCGTCCTTTTATATGGTGCAGAAACGGGTACCGAAGAAAATGGAATGATGAACTGTATGAGCTGTATAATAATATGGACTTTGTCAAGCGCATATAAATTAAACGACTGTGATGGCTTGTCCATGTCGTTCGTATGGATAATGGTACTCCGGTGAAAAATTCTTCGAATCGGCACCTATAGGTGGGCAAAGAAGGCAAGGGCGAATCTTTTGGATCACGGCCTAAACCTACAAATTTTTGTAGCGCCATAAAAGAAGAAAAGCATTGCATACATACAAGCCAACACCATTAATACAGCTCTTAAGAGTTTAAATAAATGTTTGTGGTAATGGACAATTCATCCATTTATGCTATCAATATTAATGTAAGCATTTATTTAGTATTGCTTGCATAACAAAATATATAAAACTTTAACTGTTATTTTCAATGCAAGCAATTAACAGCATTTGTTGTAATATTTAACTTTTACGTTAATGTTATTAATTTGTATAAAAACGCTATAGAAAATAAGTAATTTGTGCACACAAAGCTTCAGTGTTATGAATACATGACGGGCATTAGCATTTCTACTAAGGTTCAAACATACAACAAATAGCACACGATGTTTCTACCTTTATACCTGGGCAAAAATAATTAGATACTCTGAACTCCAAAGGAATTTTTGGGTGTTCAGGCCTATTAGCTCTGGTGAATATTAGAGCCTGAACATTTTGGTTTATTTTTGAATAATACGTAATCATATAATTCCAATTTTGTTGCCACCCGTTTACGTTTAGAATACCATATTCTTATAGGTTGATATTCGTATCAATGTATCTATTTCGTGTTTGAGTGTTTCTAAAATAACCCCCGCATACGGTATGATCTGCATACTTACTTTGTCCTCGGTTACATCTTCTTATGTACTTACCTTCGATTGTACTTACTTTCGTATGTAGATAAGTGACAAACTCCTATGTATGCATTTCAAACCGTTTTGTAGTATTTATAAATGTTTTAGTTTCTCCGTTAAACAGAGTAGAATTGTATTCTATTTTACATACTAAATCGACATCTGTTCACAAATTTACAAATTATAATAAAGAGTTTAAAGAAGGAGAGCATGTTGGTGGAAACTGTCCTTGGACTATTTTGACATCCCTCAACCGATTTCCCAAGAAAACGACGCGATGTCGATTTTTGACCCTTTGGGGGTTTTTAAGTAATTTCGTCATCGGAGCCAAATTGATTTTGCACGAGGGGTGGAGGCACAACATTCCTTGGGACGAGACGTTGCCGACTAGCATGAATTATGCATGGGAGAAGTGGCGAGGTCAACTGATCACTGTTTTAGAGTATTCCCCGGTTCTATTTTCGCTTGGGTGCGCCGAAAGCGTTATAGCTGCTGTGTTTATCGCCGCAAGTGAGGTGTCCTTTGACGTCATCGCCTATTGGATGTCTAAAAATTGCAGTGGCGAAAATGAAGTGTCATTTATTTTCGCGAAGTCAAAGTTATAAACCATGCTTCCATTTGAGATCCAAGCGGCCGTGTTTGGAACTCGGCTTAGGAGCTGTATAAGTACTGATGCAGAACAGGGTAGCGGAAATTTTGGTTATCCGCCACTGATCAAACTGAAAGTGGGTGCCAACTGAACTCGTTGGTAATGTGGCCCAGCATTTCTGCAACAGTCGCAACAGTACTGGCCTAACGATAACGCAGCGGTATCCTAGGTGTTGCGCTTTATGGACTCTTGTCATCATCTTGTTCTGGCGAACAGTCGACGTCTTGTTCAACAAGAAACAGCAGATTTTGAAAGGTCAAAATATCTTGCGCAATAGTGTGATGCTATAGCGCCACGTGAATGATCGCATCGACGCCACCAGTTGGCTGCCTAAAAGCTTTAGCCATCCCATCATATAGCCACCAAAGCACTACTTCGCCAAACTGCTTGTGATGCACAACCATAAAGTAATGCGGCATCAGAACACTGAGGCTACAATATGTAAGATCTGACGCTGCTATTGGATCGCGCGACTACGACCTTTACTTTGCAACGTAATTACGCACAGTTGAAGTCCGCTTGAGAAAAGTAAAGTCTGAAGCACCTAAACTGGCGGCGCATATAAGGTCATTTAGTAACACAGGGCTAGACTTTTTCGGCCCAATAGCTGTTACCGTTCGCCGCAATACTATACGGTTAACCCATGATTTAAGCACCGACTCATGAATTGTTGACCTACGAAACTTTATGAATCGTCGTGGTGTGCCTATACGTCTACGTTCTGATAATGGTAAGAACTTTGTCGACAGCAGCCGCATTTAAAATGAGATATTGGAGGGTATATTTAATTCTTAATCCAGCGAATGGAGACCTCTGTTAACAATTAGTGCAATGCGTCAAAAGTCGAAGGAGACAGTGCCAAGGGGTCACGCTTAACTGCTCCTTGATTGAGGCAGAAAACATAGTTAACTCCCGGCCTCTGACGACCAAGACACCTAACCGCCCGAGTACAGCCGGAAAAATTAACCATAATTCTACATTACGTGGTAAGTCATTTCCTGATATGCATTAACCTTACGAAAACAAAGGCATATTGTGTGATAATAGTAGCCACAAAATCTAATTGGAGATTCCTTATGATGAAAAGGCTTTGCTAGTCTTACCTATGCCATAGGAATAATTTTCAACATATCAACGTTTCGGTGATGCATTCCACATCAGGGGACAATGTCTTTATACTCATATTGGACACAATTCTCACAACTGGAGAAGAAGCGCCTTGGGTTGGGCCACCTTAACATGGAGCAATTTGATCTGAGGCACATTGATCTGGTGTACCTTGACCTGTAGCACTTTGTCCTGGGGCAACTTGCGCTGGAGCTCCTTGTCCTTAGGCACCTTGACTTTGGTCACCTTGGCCTAAGGCACTTTAACCTGTGGCACCTTGACTTTGAGCACCTTTACAAGGAGCACTCTGTCCTGGGACTCCTTGAGCTGGAGCATCTTGACCTTGAGAGATTTGTCCTGTGGCACCTTGACCTGGAGCACTTTGACTTGAAGCACATTGACTTGAAGTACATTGACTTAGGGCACCTTGACCTGGGGAACATTGATTTTAGACACCTTTGCGTGGAGCACCATGTCCTATTAAAAGTATGATTATACCTTTATATAATATTCATATTTACATTTACGATCAAAGTTAGGTTAGCGATGCCCACGCCATATACACTTCGCACTTACATATTGTTTTTGTAAGAAACTTCAGCAACATCCCCGCGCGTGCACTAACAATCCCCTAGCCAACTACCGAAACTTGTACGCTGGGCCCATCAGGAACATGCAGAACAAAGTTCATAAAATAATTACCATTTGAGTAATTTTTCTTGGAATATTTGGAACATTTTGAGTTTGTATAATTTTTTTATGAACAGATCTGCACGAATAAATAATCACATACAATTTTTACTATATTGTAAGGCTAAATTTCAACATTCCATAAAGAGTTGTGATGAGTACATTTTTGAAGCAACCAAGTCCGACCAGGTATGCTAGCGCTGTTTCGCTTGAACTGTTCGCTGTTTGGCTGTCGCTATTGCTTCTACTTGTTTTTTTTTTGGTATTGCCGCACATCAATTTGCTAGAAAAATTTGACGGCATTGAAAAAATTGATTGCGTTTTGAATGTAGTAGTGCGCTCATCCATTTGAAAGTTTTGGGCCATTGACGAGGATCAATGCTAAGGCAATGACTAATAGAGATGTAAATACTTTCATGTATAAATTAATTTAATCTAATTACGAAACTCCTTATATACCTTAATAGTATTTACTAGGCTAACAGAAATATGAACAAACATTTGTATACAAAGATGAGCACACCTTAAAAATGCATTATAATATAAAGTAAAATACTTATACAGAATTTGCAAAATAAAAACACAAACAACAACCACACAAACAAGTTAAATAGCGGCAGATCAGTTGCTCTTGTTTGTAGTTGGTTTGTTTAAGGAAGATGAAATAAACACAACAGCCAACTCGGCTAGCGTAGCACAATAGGTAGCGTATTGGCTCTGCAACTCCGAGCTCCCGGGTTCAAAGCCTGAGAGAAGTGGTTATGAAAAATTAAATTAAAAATTAATTTAATTTAATAATCAAAAAGAAGTCTGATGAGGAAATGTGGTGATTTCCGAAATAGTACTATAACTTCAACCATTAAAAACTGTTGTTGTTTTTTCACAAAAAAATCATCCATAAACTGGCCTTGAGCTCAATAAAATTGTAAAATATTAATAGTTTCTAAGCGAAATACCGAAACCAAAAACATGTATGTATTACGTTAGTTTCTCCAGCTCCTTAAAAAACTAAATGTGTAAAATAGGACCGATTTTGTTTACCGTTTGCGCTCGGTTTTTAATGTACATATGTATGCATTCACAGTAGTTACAGCTTACCTATTCATATATTATTATGTAATTTTTTGGAAAGATGGTATCGTCATACAAACGTTTGCTCGAAGAAGAACAGGGCCATAGTTAGGTTGGCGCGAGGAAGGGCTCAGCACACCCTAGACTGGCCAGAGCACCAGATCTTGAAACCACTTGAGAAAATAGGGTTGACATTGCCATCTAAGGTAGAGTGCAGTGTGGTATTGAAGTTGCTGGAAAAGGTATTGTCAATTGCATGTCAATGTCCAATCAACGTCTTCGAAACTCATCTTTTTTGGCTTTCGAGAAACGAAGATTAGAACTCATAAATTTAGATGACATTATGCGTGAATTCAGCAAAAAAAGTCGAAGGATACTTGATAGAATACAGTTTTCTTACGAGGGTTATTTTATTTATTTTTGTAAATATAAAGCCCCCCTGTACAAAGTTTGAGCACCCCCAATAAGTCAATCCTGGCTACGGCCAGGATCTTTTCAGACAATATTTACTTCTTCACTTTGGAGTTTAGATCCGAAATATTTATCAGTTAAATTTTAAAACTGAATTAATATTGAGTTGGTATTTTTTATTTAGTAAATTTTGTAACCATTTCGTATTCTGCGCTTATTGTAACCTGGTAAATTTTGTAACCTGTGAAAGAGCACGTAATAAAAAACAGCTGTTTAGTTTTGTTTAGTCAGTAGAAACCCGAAAAGCGAAGATGTTCCGCCAATTTTTAATTATAGAAATTCTTGAAGATGAAGAAAAGTGTTCAAGAAGACAGATGTTAAAATATTTGCGAGAAAAATGACCCGTTTAACTTCAGCATTTTCGCCTTAATAAAACGATTTGTTTGCTCCTTATGAACGAATTGGCACCATACGAGAGGTACCTAGATGTTATTTTAAATAAAAAGTTTTTTAACAATATATTATTTCAGACAAAAGACTTTCTCTGCCTTTTCATCTAAGATTTCTGTCTACCGTCTATTTTTTCGCACACGGTTTATACCAAAAGTGTGTAGGGACCAATAGTCTAACTGCTATGAGCCAGGCTTAAATTTCGCGTTCACTATATTATATTTCGGAGTTGATTGTTAAAGTGAAAGCCGGGGAAATTTCTTTTCCCAGAACAAATGCGCCACAATCTCAAAAGAAAAGAGGGTAAGTTGAACACATTCAAAACTGTAGTTGGTTTAACTTTTACTAAACATGCTTGCAGGTTTTATTTAAAATTTGGGATAAAAGGCGTTATTGGTGAAATTGACTGCACACATATTGGCATAATAGCACTTTCAGTAAACGACCCAACAAACCCAGCATATGAACCGTAAAGGTATAGTGTAAATGTGGATGCAGTGTGTGACGTCGACATGAATTTGTTGTCTATAAATGCCAATTTCCCAGGATCTTGTCACGATTCTGGTATATGGATGACATCCGCGGTTCGCAACTTTATGATAAATCAACAAGGGTGTTAGCTCTTGCTGTTAGCTTAGCTGGATTTTAACACCAGTTTCTGAACTCACAACTGTGCTTGAAGAGAAATACAATAAAGTACACTGTTCAGCACGAAAGGTTATTCAACGTGCATTTGGTGTACTGAAGTCAAGAATTCGCTGTCTGTCAAAACATCGCATTTTAAATTACACACATAAATCAGTGGTGTCTATTGTTAACTGGTGCGCTATTCTTCTTAATATAGTTAATAAAACCACACCCTGGAATAGTGTAGATGAAATAGAATTGGAAGAAAATTATACGGATGAAAATAGCCAATCCTTACGAACGATCTCAGTAACGGGCTCTTTCGTGAAGGTGAACGTATTCGGACACAATTAATGCTTTAATTTTAGATTTATTTATTTTTTAAAATTTCTATGCAGATATTACCTATACAGTTTGAACAAGACTTTTGTTGTTTAAATTATTTTGTGAAAAAATAAAGATATACATATTCTTATTAACAATTTATTAACAAAAATCAGTCTTCATTTCATTTCATTCTTTTATTTAAAAGGACTAGATAATTAAAAAACAAAATCAATAAATAAATTAATTATAAAATATATAAATTAGAGCTTCTCCGCGAGTTTCTCCATGGCTTTGCCGTTTGCCTCCATTCCTTAAACAAACCGCATCAACGCAGAAGACAGAGTTTCATCTCGTCGCCTCTGGTTCTGCATATCCTCAGCCATCAATTTATATAGTATGTCCTTTGTCACTTTTTGGCTGGCATGCAAAGGTCGGGAAGATGACGCAGCAGGCGACGCAGATAAAACCCCAAGCGATGCAGCACAAGCCGGGTCTCTTTCGCCACTGTTAGAAGCGATGGATACGTTTAAGTCCTCCAAGTATTGCTCTTCCATTGCCGTATCTGAAGTTTCATAAGCAAAAAGTAAGTAAAAGGTTAGTATAGAGTATAAAGATATGTAAAGTGTACAAATATGCAAAGTCTACAATTGGTAAGTATGTATGCATAGATGTATTTGCAGTTTAAAGTAAGTATTATGATATATAAGTATTTAACCCGGTAAGTAAGAAAATGTTAGTATACGTAAATACATGTATGTATGTATGTTCATATATACATTTTAAGTTTAAATTTCTGTTAATATTTCTAATATTATGTTAATAATCTAATAATTATTTTAAAGTGTAATATTATGGTGTGGACTTCCAAGACTTTTTAACTTACCGGAAACCCCAAAGAAGAATCCTCCACACCTTCAATTGCGTCCATGCCACAGGCTGAAAGAGCTTGTTCCTCAAGCTCGGACAGCTCTTCAGCCATGAAGGAGCCTCCACCAGTTCGCAAGCGCTCGTGAACGCAACTGTTTTTTCCAGTTGTTCAACGACTATAATATGAAAATGTAGTTGTTAATAATACATACGTTTATAAATAAAACAAGTCTATCCCACCTCTTTCCATTTGGCGGCAGTTTTTTGTGGTCCATACATTGCGTTAAAGCCATGAGCCACTTCATCCCACAGTCTTTTTTGCATCTGTGGCGTGGCTTTTAATGTAGTCAACGTACCATTTTTGCTGCGCCTTTGTGGTCCTTGCAAATTTTCTGGAAAAAATCATTTGCACTAATTAAATTTATTTAAAAATAATGAAACATACTTAGCTTCTGTTGTTTCTGCCATCTTATGTTACGTTTATTTAAAATTTCATTTTTGATTTTGACACCTCGATTTGTCAAAATGTGACGTGTTGCCACTGTTTCCGAAAAATTTGTAACCATTGCTCTATAATACCAAATTCAATTTCGGGTGTTATAAAAACGTAACAAAATTTACTTTACAAGTAACAAGGAGAATAGGCCTATAAGTCGCATAGCTACGGATATTTGTAACAAAACACAACGCACTCGCGCTTTTAGTTTTTGAAATATTAGGAATAGACGATCTAGTATTGATAGTTTTAAAAATATGAAATAATCGGTTCTATTGTACTTCTAACACTTTGTGAATGAATATTGTGGGACAGAAACATAGAAACCAAGGCGAATTTATCAAGGTGGTGGTAAGAGTATATATGTAAGTAAAAGGCCTCCGTGTATTTTGTTTTTGCTTTGCTGGACTGAATGTCAAATTTCTGTAGCTAATTTACATCGCCAGCCATTTGCCAGGCAATCCCCAGCCAATCAGAACGTAGCAAATTGACGTTCAGTCCAGCAAAGCGAAAAAACCAGCTGGCTCCTTAACACCACCTTGTTAACTTCGCCTTGATAGAAGCATTGAAATTGTATACAAAAATATTTCGTAAATGTTTTCCCATGATGTTTTCCCATATCGTTTGATATAAATAGCGATATTTACAACAAAAATTTTAATGAAATTATTTAAGAAATTATGTCTCAGCACGAGCAGTCAGTGTTGTTCTCTGAAATAAATTATAAATTTGTTTAGTTTTTATTGACCTTTAAATGAATAAAAATTCAAAATTGTATTGAGCTCGAGGTCAGATTGAATAAACACAACAGTCCACTCGCCAAGCACAGCATGTAGCGTGTTCGCTGTCAGCAGCCCGAGGTTCCTTTGTTCAAAATCTGGGAAGTGGTGATTAAGAATAAATATAATTAAATAAAAAGAAGTCTGATGAGGAGATATGGTGATCTCCGAAATGGCGGCTTTAATTTCTACTATTAAAATACCCTGCCATAAACGAAACACAAAGCTATTACGAAGCATGCCTACGACGGCTTGAAACGGCTTGGTCAGATTTAGAAAGAAAAGAAAATACGGTGTCTTTTAAACTTATCTATGCATCATGAATACTTCGCTGAACAATATTTGCACCTCTCGAACATTACACTTAAACCAAAAGAAATGTTTACTTCCGAAATGCGCAAAACAATAATGGAAGAGCTGCCATAGCCAACAGCCTCTTCACGGTCAGGAGTCTACAATGGATGATGCCGCCCAATGCAACATAACCTCGAACTCATGTATGTTTAGGCCGATATCATATTGAATTGAATTAAATATTCCGGATAATATTATGGATTTTGATGCATCGGACAAGACATCTAGCCTATATTTTTTCAACGATATTATGCATGCCGGAACAACCGTACATAGTGAATTGTTTTCCATTCTGTTTCAATTTGGGATGCAAAGATTTGCGTTCAGGGCTGACATCGAAAAAATGTATTGGCAAGTAGAAGTCACCTTCATCGAACGTGAAGGGAAAACCTAATTCAAGAAGCATAGCTTCATACTGGAAGACGCAGACGGAAGCTGCTCTAGATATCGTTGGGAATATGGTTCATGCTTTATTAAGATTTTTGGACTCAGACTTTCCGGATGTATGTATTATAGACTGAACCATTAATATCCTCAAGGTAAGCGAGAGCAACCAAAAATGTTATTCTCATAACTCAAACAAAGCTTGCATCAGATTTACAGAGAATTGAGACGAAACTCGTTGGTTCCCTTACTTACATAAAGTGCGCTCATCCTCACTCCACGGCAAACAAAGGTAGGAGATCAGTTGAATTGAGGGACACTTTCTCACTGGTTGTATTATACAAAATCATAAATATTAAAGGCATAGTAACAACAGAATATGTTATCTTCGTTGCTGAGTTGCCTTTTGTGGTCCAATAACTAATACATGTATTTTAAAATCTTAAAGTATTTTGGGTTAGTTAATTAAGGGCAAACTTTACAAATTTCACTAAAGTAATATTTTATGAATTTCCAAATTTTTGAAAATCTGTTGGAAAATTATTGAATGGAATGAAAGATATATTAGATGGATTCGATCCGTGTTCTTCCGATTAAATTGATTCGCAATCATCATGTTCAGCATCATAATTCTGCACCACATGATAATTCATTCCTTAAATCTGCATCAGAAAGTTATGATTGAGTTGGAACTGAGTAAGGCGGTAGAGGTGGGTAATGGCGTTTTTTTCATTCGTTGATACATTGGCGCAAGCGCACTGGAATGCGTTAATACATTGAGTTAACTCAATTGCGCCATTATATGTACATACATACATATGTATCGAGTAGCGATATTGTATTACACATCGTATTGTGGACTCCTGCGTTACAAATTTTGGTGGTGTTTTTTTGTTCAAATTCTAGCAATTTTATCTTTGTTTCCCGTGAATGTTTGTTATCTTTGTATATTCGTAATAAAAGGTTATTTCACATAATCGTGTTCAGTACTTTTCCACCGGAAATACATATTTTTAAGAAAATCTCAAAAATTCTATTTGTTTAATTACTTAAATGGGAAAGAATAGCGCTGGGACACTAAAAGTGGTTATTGAGCTCTCAACGCAGTATTGTGCCAAATTGCAGCAAAATAACGTATCCTATCATTTTATTTGTTGTTGTTGTTGAAGTATCCGTCTTTCCTATCATTCTTGGTATTGCGATATCACCACAATGTATCGCTCTGAATACTTTACTGTGTTGTCGACGCATTATTGCGCTACTGCGCTACTGAGTTCACAAGTTGGTGTATCAGCGCACATAATTCACCTTCAGTACCAACTGAATAACGCAGCGCTGCGTTGCGTTACACATCACAATAAGGCGGTCCTGGCTATAAAATTTTCTGGTGTCTCTGGGCAAAAACCATAATCGTCTCAATATGTTCCATTATGTTTTACTTTTTGAAGACCCCGTGAATCTTGAATCTCCCAAAACTCCCTGAGGACTTCATAAACTTTTAGCTATTGGGGAGATATTTAGGGTATACACAATAATTACAATTTAACTTTTTTTACGTTAAAGCTAAAGCACGGCGGAATAGCATCAATACAAATAAATATCCAATATCAATTTTGAGCAAATGCAACTTATCTTCCAGAGCGCTGCTACGCTGTTGTCTGGTGAGAGTTCTCAACCTCTTCATTGCTTCTGCTATTACATCACAGATAAGTTTTCCATATTTTGATTTGACACCATAGTTGCTGCATCTATTTATCTTGCCACAGACTTCATTAAGAGCATTCAGTATGGCAGAGCATTTATTCGCCGGACGAGGTTCCGATCAACCTCGCTGATAGGCTTCGTCTAGGGATGAAGACCCGAAAGCACTAGTTTGTTGACTACTACACTAGTGCACTAGTTGGCTTTTATTATTGTCTGGATGCCAAGCCTATAAAGTTGTTGTATTTTCAATCGGACACTTATATTTTTAAAGAGCTGTCGGAACGGACGAGGTTCCGAGCAGCCCGATAGAGAGCTTCACATTTTGGGAAATGTCGGAACGGACGGGGTTCCGAGCATCGCCATCGCTGGATTCTTAGCTGGACGAGATTCCGAGCAACCTGTTTTGAGCACGTGGTTTGTGGTACCTTAATGGTTCGCTCGCCACTGTCTCTCCAGGCCTCTAAGTTATTTTAAGATTGAAGCAATTACATCGCTGGTTGATGTCCATTCACTAAGACCTTTCATCATGTGACTGATGATGGCCTCCGGTGCAAGCACCCCACCAATTGCAGTCCTCAGTACGTTCATTTGGCGACTAAAACGGGGGCACACAAAAAATACATGGTAGACATCTTCTACGTCGCCATGGCATATATCGCAGTATGGGTCGTTGTCGTGTTTGTACTTAAACAGGTATGCCTTAAAACAACCGTGTCCACTCAGGAACTGCGTTAAGTAGAAGTCAACCTCGCCATGTGTTCTGTCAACCCAAGTGGCCAGATTTGGAATACATCGATGGGTCCAACGACCTTTTGAGGAGTTATTCCACCTGTTTTGCCACTCCATGAGGCTACTCTTCCGAGCACGATCTCGGTCCTGTTGTGTAACATAGGGTGATGCCGTAGCCAGCCAGAGTAGTGAGCAAAGGCGGTTTGTAAAGTTGATTCCGCGGTAATATGCCGCGCACTGTGTTGCATGTGCCCAGATAGGGGCCCCATAAAGAATTTGGTTTTTAACCACACTCACTAAAAGCAGACGTCGACGCCCCTTTGGTCCTCTTGTGTTTAGCATTATTATCGACAGTGCCGTTACTGTTGCAGCTGCTTTTTCCCTAGCGTAGTTCAAGTGGGCTTTGAAGGTTAAGGGTTTGTCCAGTACCATACCTAGGTATTTAATGGTAGGCTTAGTTGAGACAGTGTAGTCGCCAATTTTCAGCTCCACTTCTTCAAGCTTCTTTCGACTCGAAATGAGTATTGCTTCTGTTTTATGCGGTGCCAGGTTAAGCCCGTAACTTTCCATCCAGTCTTTAATAACTTTGACGGCTTTTCGGACGAGGCTTTTTCGCAGATAGTTTCACGATGTTAAGCTTTTACCAGTACTGCGATATCGTCTGCAAAGCCAACTATAGTTGAGCCTTCGGTTAGCTCCACGTGGAGTACCCCGTTGTTCATTATGTTCCATAGTAAAGGTCCAAGAATGGACCCTTGTGGAACTCCGCCTGTTATTTCTGCTCTCTCCAAACCTTCCTCGGTCTCGTACAGTAGTACACGGGAATGGAAGTAGCCTCGGATAAGCCTGCGTATATAGTACGAAACTCCGATGTTCTCTAATCTATCGAGTATTTTGGCCTAATTTGCCCTATTGAACGCGTTTCTGATGTCCAGGGTGATGATTACACAGTCTTTTTTTCCTCCCCCTAACCCCCTAACCTCGCTCGCAGACCTTACTACTTCAGATATCGCATCTATTGTGGACTTCCCCTTTCTGAAACCGTACTGATTTGCTGAAATACCACCTTTCTCTTGAACTTCTAGACAAAGACGTTTAGCTATTATATGCTCTAGAATTTCCCCGCTGAGTCTAATAGACAAATGGGTCTGAAACTTGCAGGGTCATCTAATGGTTTTCCTGGTTTGTCTTTTCCAAAGCTGAGGAAAGATTCCATGCTTGAAGCAGTCATGAAAAACCTCTTGAAATATCGCAGTACGTTGATTAACTGCAATTTTTAGTGCCTCGTTTGGGATGCAGTCAGGTCCAGGAGCTTTTTTTTTGCTCCCAGCTTAGGTGGGGTCATTGTAACTTCTTCTTCTTCTGTTATAGGATCAAAATCCGTTGACAAATTTTCGTCTCTGGCGGAAACCAACGGCCTCTGTGCAGGGAAAAGGGTTTATACCACTAACTTTAAATATCCTGCACTAGTTGGCATCATATTTTTGCCTTTGTTTAATTTCTTTGTGACAATTTTATATGCTGCCCCCCACAGATTTCATTCTGCGTCATCACAAAGTTCTAGAAAACACTTTCGCTTGCTTTCTTTAATGGCTTTTTTAAGTGGGTCCCGGGCTTCTGCAAAGTTTTCTAATCCCCTAGCTCTTTGTGAGTTTCGTCTACTTCTTAAGCATTCTTTCCTTAATGTTGCTATATTTTCGGTCCCAATTAAACCATTGATGCATCACACGCTACTTTTAGGTCTGCCATCAGGTTCTTAGCCTTAGAATCTGGTGACCCCCGATAGTCCGTGGAAAGTAACATGGTAACAAAGGAATCACGATCGAAGGTACTGGTTTTCCAGCCGTTCGGTGTTTCTCGAATTTTTCGCGGCAACAAATATTTTTTGCCGCGATTAATGCTGCAGATTAGGGCTGAGTGGTCGCTCTGATAAAAGTCAGACCCAAAACCATTTCTACTAAAAGTGTGTTCAGAGCCTCTATTCAGTAGAACCACGTCTAGACATGCGAAAGCCTCTAGAAGAGCTCTCCCCTACGGTTTGTGTTTGGGCATCCCAACTCCTGTACCCAAGCGTTAAAGTCCCCTGCAATGATAATATTTTGCCTGCCTCTTGCATCGATTGCAAGCTTTAAAACGATATCTTCGAACTCTTGAATACTTGCACTTGGAGCAATGTAGCAGCTATAAACGTATATGTCATTAATTTTTGCACCTACGAAGCAATTATCTCTAACGGTATTTTGCATCCAGAGAGCCGGACTTTCACATAGCCAAAGGGCCGCTTTTCCGCTTGTTTCTTAAACCCAGCATGGTGGGGTCTTCACTTTGTAAGGCTCGCTGAGTATTGCCACGTCGATTTCTTTTTCCAAAATGGCTTGCGAGAGAAGATCTTGTGCAGCTCGGCAGTGATATAGATTTAATTGCAATAATTTTATCATTGTTTTATTTTTTTGAGAGCTTCCTGGTATACTGGGCACTTTGTGCCTCCAGTAATGTGGTTACTAGAACCACTTCCGCGCTTTGCACATAACAAGCAGTTATAAGCATTGGTGCACGTTTTGATATTATGTCCAGGTTGGCCACACTTGAAGCATAATTTGCTGAAGTCGTCGCTGCTTCGGCAGTTCTTTGAGAGATGACCAAAGTCAGAACATTTATAGCAACGCTTTGGTTGGATTTTTTCTAATAATAACTCACATCTGCTGATTTACATGTCTTTGGTTATCCATCATTCTTCTCATTTTTGTGATTTTTTCTCTCATCATGCAGAGAGCGCTTGTAAGCGTTTGGCCCGATTTGGCGATTGTTTTAATTCTCTCCGAGTCCGTTGAGATTGCACTCTCTTTGCGTGCTGCGTTATCAGCTTCATAGTCGCTGTTATCGCGTTTTCGCTGGCTAAGCGCGAAGGTGGTGTGTTGCGTACGGGAGATCTCGCAGTCATTGCACTTCGTTGGAAAGGGGTAGAATTTTCCGACAATGAGTGGCGCACCGGACACTGGTTTTGCATTCGCACTTCAGTATTTTTGGCAGAATTATACATTATAATTACTGGCCCGGCATAATCACCGCGTTGTGAAGAAGGGTCCGATTGGTGCAGGCCTTTGCTTCGAGCAATACGCTTGGCACCACTTTTTAACTTTCTTCACTTACCTGTTTCCCTTCTGTCCCTTTTCACAGACTTTCGCCCGCCATAAATTGTACACCACAGGGAGAGGATTCGACTCTCACTCTCACTCTCACTAATTGTTATTATATTTGCGAAAATAAATAATTCGAATTGTGGCAAATTTGTTTGAAACGCCCACTATCTGCGGTATTAGCGTTGCAAATCGGTTTGCTTCCACAACACAGGTATTTACACTCGCGACCGTCACTATTTTGATATTTAATTTTCACGATTTATTTTATTTTTAACTAATTAATCGAGGAGCTCGGTCTCAACACTTGCTCTTACGTACTCTTGCTCTTATCTTATGTTTGTTAAATGGTTTCATATGTACGTACGATTCATTCATTCATAAAACATTTTGAATCGATTTGATTCATATTCATAATTATATTTTTTAATTGTTTTAACAAGTCAGTGAGTAGTTAAACTTACAAAATAACAATTATTTTTGAACAATAAATATAACTTACAATGTGAGTTTTATTTTACAACTCCGCGTAAGTTTTATTTCTTGAGCGAAAAATAAAATTCATTTCATAAGTGTTATTGATGAGAGAAAAATAAAACTCAAAAAGTAAGTATTATTACGCGAGCACACATAAAACTTATGAAATAATTCTTAAATTGAATTAAAAATATAAAAATCATAAAATTTGGAATCATTAAACGAATGGATAAGTATATCTTTAAAATACGTTTATTTTGATATACTACATTATATATTTCCCAATACTCTTTCATGTTGATTTTTTCAATCAAATTTTCGACATAACAGTTATTTGCGGTCCCTGCTTCAGGGTATTTACTTCCTTTGTATGGGGTACTGAAATTCAACCAATCAACCAGCCGATCACCAGATATACGAGCAGATAATAATGACATAAATAATAAGAATAAAAACTAGTACTTATGAATTTTCTTAAAGGACTAGAAAAAGGGGGTTGGGCATACAGAATGTTGTAAGAGGACAATGACATTAGACCCGTCTAATATATCATCGGTAGAATTAGAATCTTTCTCTAGACTGGTCTATCGGACATTCTCAACTTCCGCCTCTAAATAGAGGTGTAAAACTCTCGATGTCAATACTGAAAGTATCGATAGTTTCATAATTTTAAGACTATCACTACTTAATCGTCTCTTCTAAACATTTCAAATACTAAAGCGCGAGCGAGTTGTGTTTTGTTACAAATAGCAATACGACTTTTTCTAGCCTCTTTGTTAAGAAAATTAATATTAGTCTGATGAAAACTCTTCTCTTCAGCTTGTTTGTGCTTATTATAAAAATGACTCGGTTTATACTAAAATCACATTTTGGAATTTATAACTTACTACTATAAAAAATACTACAAAACCCAATTTAGAAGTTTGTAAACATTAATAACAATTTTATATCGAGGAAGAAGTTTGTCAATTGGCGCTCCTTACGCTTACTCGTACGCATTCCAACCACATTCTTATTTAGAATATATGTACATATCTGCAGTCTCAACTGCTCCAAGTTACTGGAAGTTCCTGGGTGGAAACTGAAATTTGTTTCTAATTGAAAAAGTTTCGATTCGACGATACTCGTATGTCAGGAAGTCGGTAAAATTATTAAAGGAATGGTAGAAGTAAGTAAGAGATGTATTTTATCCAAACATCTTCGTTATTTTTAATTTGTTGTATTGTAGATGAGACATCTCAAGATACGTACATATGCCCATTCAATTAGTAACTATCGATGTGAAACCAATCAGATGCATCGAACTATTTCATTAGTTGTTCATTGAAATAAACCAAATTTTTCTTCAGGTCGCTCTTAAATTAAAAACGAATTTAATTAAGGAACATATGTATATGTTAACTCGCTTCACCGTTACTTCTTAATGTAAAGTTACTTAGTATGCACTTAAAATATATAAAACTTTGTCTTCAAGTTTTTTTTAATGCAGAAAATTGTTTTTCTTAGTTTCATGATTTTTAAAACACGTTTTTGTTATTGAGACGGTGCTTTAAAGTGAAATAAAAAAAATTCTACTTAATATTAATCCAGCATTTAAGTCCCTGAATGTATTGAATATTTAACTGATAAATATTTTGGATCTAAAATCCAAAGTGAAGAAGTAAATGTTGTCTGGGAAGATCATCTTTTCAAACAAATACATACATATAAATAGGTAAATATGAAGGTATGCTACTATAACAACTGTGAATATATATCAAGGCGAATTCATTAGCTGATTGCTTGTTCTATCTACGCGTTATGCGGTGAAAGTGTCAAAATGGTTATTTTGTTTAAATTTTAAATTTATATTTACATACGTCTGTGATTGAAAATTCAATGTGTAAAACAAGAGCACATAATATTATAAAGAAATGCATTTGAATATTTTTACTATAAAGCATCAGTTCGTTTGCTTTTCGTGTCAAATTTGGAATTCCACCCATTCGTTTATTTTTGTTTTTCTAAGTTTCTCTGACATTTTCACAGCAAACTACACACAATTTTTTACTTATATGTGGAGTCAAGGCTAATGAATTCAAGGTTGTATATTCCACATATAAGTAAAATTTTTGTTTATTTTGCGAGAAAATGTCAGAGCAACTTAGAAAAACAAATACAGTGGACGTCCAGTATATCGAATGGCTGTACTACGAATGTCCAGTATTGCGAAAGATTTTCTGAGCGTCATTGGAGACTCTAAATAACGAACGATAAAAAATTTCAGTATTCTATATAACGAATTCTTTTTTTTTGTGCGGTTTTTTGTCTCTTGGAACAATTGGAAAAGTGCAGTTACTTTTCCAATTCTTTTCGTTGCTTTGTTTTGTTCGTTTTTGCTTTTAACAACATGACATTCAGTGGCGTCATACATACAATACATACGGTAGTTACACTTAAATAAATTTTAGTCGAGTGCGCATTAAATATATTTAACATGCCTTCTCGAAAACGGCTAACTCTCGGTGAAAAATCTAACTTAATAAGTGAATATAAATGTGGAAAATCTTTGAAAGAAATTTCAGCGAAGTATGCGATTCCCTAATCAAGTGTTTGTACTATAATAAAAAATAGTACCACGCTGTTAAAAACTTAAAATCAACGCAATACGGATCTGCTAAACGGCAGTCTCTAAGACAAGGAGAATACCCAAAAACAGAGCGTGAATTGTACAAATGGTTGGTACAACATTGGGAACAACTCAATCCCATCAATGGGAACATTATCAAAACCAACGCTGTAGAAATCCATCGTTAACTCTACGCAAACAAACCCTCCCTAGCTAGTAGCGGTTGGTTGACAAAATTCAAGAAAAGACTTGGAATTCGTATTCTCAAACAGTGTGGAGAAAAATTGTCTTCTCAAGCAGAACTTGTTGAGCCATTCAAAGAAGAATTATCAGAGCTAATAAGAAGTCATGAACTTAGTTTTGAAGCTGAATTGGAAACTTCTACCAGAGACTACATTTGTTCATGCAGGCGAAAATACCGCCCCTGAACGAAAGCTTTCAAAAGAACGAGTGACAATTCTCCTGTGTTGCAATGCAACAGGCACAATGAAAATAAAACCGCTTGTGATAGGCAAAGCAAAAATAAGAAACTACCGGTTGATTATTTGCACTCAAAATCGGCATGGCCTTTATTTTCAAAACATGGTTTTTTTCCAATTTTGTACCCCAGGTATGTTTAAATATGTACATATGTAAATCAAAAATTAATCTATAGATGTATGCATAACCGAACTGTATTTTTATAGGTTGAAAACTTAATACACCCATGGACCAAAATGCAATACGTCTCACAAAATTGCACTACAAAAACAATCTTCTTACCAAAATAGTGAGCTCAGGAGTCAATAGTATTCAAATGGCACTTAAAAAGCTTAAGTTTGAGGCGACGTCACTTATAGCTAAGGCGTGGGAAAAAATTTCACTTTTTGATTGATTGTCGAGCTAGACGGACGTGTAAGTGTTTTGCTGCTTAAATTTTGGCGACCATTTTGGAAATTCGAGAGCACACAAGCGTGTTTGGCAGAAAATAATTAGATTTAAAAATTATTTTAAGTTTATTTTAGTAATACTTACTTAAGTATTTTACCAATAATAAAAGAAAGTGTGAAATTGCATATCACGTGCAAGGATTTCATTCGCAAGCAATATCAATTTTTGGCAGTTTTCTGGTGAGTGTGTTCTGCGTTATTGGCCGTTAAATAATTTCAAACAAAATGGCGGACGCTTCGGCGTCTGGCGTGGGTTTGGGAAGCTGTTCCAGTGACATGGACGAGGAAGTAGTGGGTACCTCGGCTTCGGAAGGGGACAGGGAACCAAAACGACGCAAACAAACAAAAGATAGTTCCAAAAAAAAGACTAAAACCTTGAATTTTAAAGCTAAAACCTTGCCACCACTTAGCGGCATGATTGTACCTAGAGGTTCGTTTAACAAGGTAATGGCAGAAATTGCGGGAAGTAACACCACTAAGTTCTCACCTAATGAAGCAAATTGCTCCATTGAGAGTGTTGAACAAGACAAAGCTGTGAATGTAGGCAAAGAAAATACAGTCTCTGAGAGCTGTGATGGTACTGCAGAAATGGAATTTGCTAATAGATCGATTAATCAGGGCCGAAGTGATGAAAGTGGAAAAGGCACGGGTGCCATTAAAAAAGTTATAAATGACAAAAATGTTAGGGAAAAGATAGAGTATCAACCGGGGCATACCGGTATTTTTGCGATTCTGATGGACACGGCAAATTCTAGTCTGTTCGAAAATGTCAAGGCAAGAAATGGTTTGGACTTATGGAGCAAAATCAGGAACTTTGGTATTGAAGGTGTAAAAGACGTTAGAGTAGTGGGAAAAACTCTTTACAAAATAATTTTTCTTTCGGCAAAAGCAGCTAATGACTGCATTCACAACAAAAAAATTTCTGATGTTGGTATCAATTCTTTTATTCCTAAGTCCTTTGTAGAATCCTATGGGGTTGTAAGGCACGTACCGAAAGATTTCAGTGAGGATGAGCTATCAAATAGCTTGATTTCTGATGTAAAAATTACGGAAGTGAAACGTATTAACAAACGAGACAGGGATAACAGGGAAAAATTTGTGCCGACGGAGTCGGTCAAAATCAGTTTCGCAGGTGATATGTTACCTGAAAAAGTACAAATCTGTTTCACCAATTTTAAAGTATTTCACTACTTTCCACCTGCCAAGCAGTGCTATAATTGCGGTCGGCTCGGGCATACAAAGTTTAGTTGCAGGTCGAAAATGAGGTGCATCTTGTGTGGCACGGAGGGTTCGTGTAATGAAAATTGTAAAAACAAAAAATGTATCCTGTGCGGGGACTCAAGTCATACGTCGTTAAACAGGAATGCATGTCCAACGTGGCAAAAAGAGAGGACGGTAATAGAGGTAATGACCATCAAAAAAATTAGCAAAAGAGAGGCCTATGAATCATATTCCCAACTAAGTACACAAAACAGATTTGAGATATTGGAAAACTATAATACAGATTTCCCACAAACACTGCCAGAAGAAGGGAAAACGATGAACCCAAATAATGAGGTAAACAGAAGATTGCTCAAAAAAAGTTTCAGTGCGGTTGCACGAGAAGGTAGAATCGGTCAGAAAGAATTATCTCCAGTTAGGAATAGGGTTAACCCTTCTCAACACATCACACCGTGTTACGAAAGACCAGGCTGGTCCAAAGTGTCCGAGCTGGAAAAAATTATTAGTTTGTTGTGCGCACGATTAAATGTTGACAACAGTGATCCACTCATTGCTGCCTTACATAAGATTGGTAAGGAAAATTTTATATGCGAAAGCCTCACTGAGCGGCTTGGTAGAATTAGACAAGAACAAGATGGTGAGAATCCTACAGTATAATTGTCAAAGTTTGAAAACAAACAAATTATATATAGACGTTTTTAATCAGCAAAGTTCTATTGATATAGTTTGCCTTCAAGAAATTTTCTCTCATGAATATCACAAACTCAGCAACTTTAAATTAATAAAAAAAACCAGACCTGATGGTTATGGTGGCGTTGCGATTGGTTTTACAAAAAATATATTGTTCAATAGAGTCAAATATCATACACCTTTAGACATAATAATAGCAAAAACACGCAACCTTAATCAAAACATTACTGTATGCTCTTTATACTTACAACCTTCTATTAGTTCTACTGTCTTTGAAAGCGAAATGTGCAAATTAATTACTTTTCTAAACTCTCAAAACAATGTATTCTTACTTGGTGACTTTAATGCCAGAATGATCACTTGGGGAGACTCAATTAATTCACCTAAAGGCAAATTGCTATTAGAAATTATCAGTAATTCGCAATTAAGGTGTATAAATGATGGGTCGAAAACTTTTTTTTCTATATCGGATTTGGCAACGAGTGGACACAGTAGTGTTCTTGACTTGTCATTTACAAACATTCAAAATGGCACAACATGGGAATGCAAAAGATCCTTCATTGGAGGGAGCCATCACTGTCCGATTGTCGTTGATGTGAAAGATATAACAAGGAATCCAGCGCCTTTTATATCTAAAAATAGATTAATGGAAAAAATTAGCAACATCTCTAGTATACACAATGTCCACGATCTTACAGTCAATGTTGAGTGTGCCTTGAAGGAATCTACTATGGACCTTAACAAGTTTAAACACATTCCTAAGTCTTGGTGGAACGATGAGCTGGCAAAACAATATAGGCTGTTGAATGCTGCTAGAGGGAAAGCAAGAAGAACGGGTAGAAGGGAAGATCTTGAGACAGCATGTATACAACTTGGTGAGTGGAAAAAGGCTGTAAAAAAAGCCAAAAGCGAGAATTTTCTTGAAGCGGTAGAATCATTAAACACACAACCAAATACTAAAAAGGCGTGGTATTTTATTAATAATATCAAAAACTGTCAAAACAGCTATGAGAACCAGTGGTGTATGGAAAATAATGAAGAATACTTACAATATCTGCTACAACAGGTTGTGATTCCAAATTCACCCAAATTGGATGAGATGTTACAAATGCTGCAAACAAGGCCTGAACCTTCTTCTATACAAATTGATAACTTTACAGATAAACTGGAAGGACTTATTAAGTCAAAAAAAAATACAGCTGGCGGAGTCGACAAAATTTCGTACAAAATGCTCAAGGCACTGCCTAGAAATACGTGGAATAAGCTGGTTGAGATTTTATTTAACCATTTCAGCCGCAATAATATTTGTGACGAGTGGCGCCATATACGGATTGTCCCTATTCCAAAAAGAGAAGGTTGTCTTGACAACATAGAAAACCACAGACCAATATCTCTTATATCAGTATTACTAAAATCAATCAACATGTGTGTTAAGGATGTTTTAACAGAATATCTAAACGTAAGAGGCATAATCCCTATCAGAAGCTTTGCATACAGGAAGGGCAAATCCGCGCCAATGTGTTTGAATGAGTGTCTTCAGGCTGTTGAAATGGCAAAACACCAGAAACTCAAAGTATTTGTGTGTGCTTTAGACTTATCAAATGCTTACAATTGTGTAGATATTTTCAAGCTTATTGCTTTGCTTAAATCGCTTAAATGGATTTACAACTTTCTCCACAGAAGGGTATTGATTTTGGGCAAGAGTAGAGTTCTGGTTGAAAATGGTTTACCACAAGGCAGCTGTTTATCGCCGTTGCTCTTCAACTTATACACTGCTAAGTTACACGAACTTGAGGATATTCAAACGCAGATTTTTCAATATGCAGACGACTTTTTAATAATTTCTCAGCACAAAACATCAATAGGAGCTCTGAGCAACTTAAAAAGAAAAGTATCTGACTTTCAAAATGAATGCACAGAATTAGGTCTATCTTTCAATCCGAACAAAACAAAATTCATGTATATGGCAAGAGGCTGCAAAAATGCTTTTTCGTTACGAATCGGTGAACACAATATTGAGCAAAAAGGCCAAATTAAATTTCTTGGCAGAATATTATCAGCGGCAGGTGTGTTGAAAGGGCATGTCCTAAAAATCAAAAAAGAAATTAAACCAGCTACTAATCTCATTAAGCGACTCACCTCAATAAAATCAGGACTTACGCCCAAAGTGGCAATGAATACTTACAAGGCTTTTGTTAGATCAAAGGCAGAGTATGGAAGTACAACTTGGGCAAACGCTCCATCTAGTTATAATCAGAAAATACAGGTATGCATAAACAGCTCCATTAGGAGATGCTTGGGAGTGCCACCAAGTACGCCTATTCATTCCATGTTTGTATTAGCTGGTGAACTTCCTCCCTTGTCTAGGGCTGAGTGGCTCACGGGAAAAGAACTGATCAAACAATGGTTAACCAACAGTAATATAAGAGTTGCTGTACAAAATAATCCATTACTTAATACAAGTTACTGTGTAACTTATAATAAACACCAAACAATTTTTAATAGAATAAATACAAATGTCAATTTCAACAAACATCCTAACATGACAATTCATAAGTCTAACCTTGCCACATCCAAACAAAATTTATCAAAAATTCAATTAATTACGGAATATAATGCAATTAAGGAGGATCTGGTTAATAAAATTTTTTTTTTATTAGCAACTGATGCCTCGTGTACAGATAGTAGCGTAGGATGTGCGTTTTTCAATATACAAAATAATACTTCATATCTTTTTAAAATTCAAGAAAAGTTTACATCAATGACTGGCGAGTTAATAGCAATAAGACAGGCGATATCGTATGTGATTGAACATAAAATTTCTAAAATAGCAATTTTTACGGATAGTCTTTCAGCATTACATGTCCTTGACAAAAGTAAAACAGACAACTACATAGTTGCTGAAATACATAATATGATTTTTTCTAATAGAAAATTTATAAATGAATTACAGTTAATGTGGGTACCTAGTCACATAGGTATCACTTTCAATGAAAAAGCTGATATTGCAGCTAAGACTGCTGTTTATATAGGAAAGATACTTACTATCGAATTGACCCCTTTCGAGGCCTTGGTGCGCCTACAGACTGCGGTATGGAACGATTGGAACACAGAGTTTATGAGACTTAGTCAGGTAAAGGGATCCTGGTTTGCTGAAATCATGGTTGAAGCGACGAAGACTCCGTGGTATAGAAACAAAAAATGCAAAATAAAATGCTATGAGATTAAGTTACTGAATCGCCTGTTACTGGGGCACACGTATTGCAAACATTATCTCAGCAAATTTGTCAGGGAGATCTCGGGTCTTTGCCTTGTGTGCGGGGCTAATGAAACTGCGGAGCATATCATATTTGAATGTCAGTCGCACAGCACCAGTAGAGCTAACCACAAGATTTTCAGAGATTATTCAAGTTTGAATGATTTGCTCAAATCGAAATCCTTGCATGTATATGTTGATTTAATAAATTTCCTTAGTGAAATTGATTTCATTAAAAAACTTTAAAATCAAAGCTTATATGTACACACATACATATGTATATCATTAAAAAAAAAAAAAAAAAAATGAAAAAACAAAGAAATTAGAGTTTCAAATACATGTACATATGTACATATGTATATGTATACTAGTCATAAATATAAAAAAATATGGAAAATTTTTAATTAAAAAACACAATATTACAAAAATGAATAAGAACATGAATTTAAAAAAAAAAAAAAAAAGAAAAACAAAAAAAAAAAAAAAAAACCCAAAACTTTCAATTCAAGTTCCTGCAAACATAGTTTTAAGAGTACTTTATCTTTGTATTCCTTTAATCATATTTTTAATCACATCTTTAAATTTTTGTTAATTAAAATTAATATTTATTTACGTATTAAAAAAAAAAAAAAAAAAATTAGAAATACAAATACTAAGTATATACTAATACTCAAAAAAAAAAAAAAACAATTTTATTATAAAATAATGGAAAATTTTTAATTAAAAAAACATATCATATTATAAAAATGAATAGGAAAAAAAAAAAAAAAAAAAATTACCAAAACATTCAATTCAAGTTCCTGTAAACATAGTTTTAAGCTTACTTATATTAAAAAAAAAAAAAAAAATTACCAAAACATTCAGTTCAAGTTCCTGTAAACATAGTTTTAAGCTTACTTATTTAAAAAAAAAAAAAACAATAATAATTTATATTCTAAATAACAGAATTTTAGATTTTCTTATAAATGAATATAATAATTATCAAACAAGAAAAAGCAATACAAGAAAAAACATTTTTGTAAACTATCTCTCATGAAAAGAAGAAGAATATAATAATTATCAAAAGCAGTTGAAGAAAAAATATGTTTTACAAATTAACTCTCATGAAAAGAAGGGAACAATTAAATGAATTTGTGGAAATGTAACTTAGTTTTAAGTTCTTGCACATGTTTGCTTATCAAATCACACTACTTTGTAATAATACACTTAACTTAGTTTAATAATTAAAATTAAGCTGAAACCTACTCTATCGATGTCAAAAGACTGAAGTTCGCTAAACAGCAAAATATCGACTGGATCTGGCCACATATAATCACATTAAATACATGAAAACCTGGCAGTATAAGAGTAGTTTAAAAACTCTTGGCCAACACTGAATCACTCTGTGGTTCACCGATAGTTAAAAAAAAAAAAAAAAACATTTCAAATACTAAAGCGCGAGCGAGTTGTGTTTTGTTACAAATAGCAATACGACTTTTTCTAGCCTCTTTGTTAAGAAAATTAATATTAGTCTGATGAAAACTCTTCTCTTCAGCTTGTTTGTGCTTATTATAAAAATGACTCGGTTTATACTAAAATCACATTTTGGAATTTATAACTTACTACTATAAAAAATACTACAAAACCCAATTTAGAAGTTTGTAAACATTAATAACAATTTTATATCGAGGAAGAAGTTTGTCAATTGGCGCTCCTTACGCTTACTCGTACGCATTCCAACCACATTCTTATTTAGAATATATGTACATATCTGCAGTCTCAACTGCTCCAAGTTACTGGAAGTTCCTGGGTGGAAACTGAAATTTGTTTCTAATTGAAAAAGTTTCGATTCGACGATACTCGTATGTCAGGAAGTCGGTAAAATTATTAAAGGAATGGTAGAAGTAAGTAAGAGATGTATTTTATCCAAACATCTTCGTTATTTTTAATTTGTTGTATTGTAGATGAGACATTTCAAGATACGTACATATGCCCATTCAATTAGTAACTATCGATGTGAAACCAATCAGATGCATCGAACTATTTCATTAGTTGTTCATTGAAATAAACCAAATTTTTCTTCAGGTCGCTCTTAAATTAAAAACGAATTTAATTAAGGAACATATGTATATGTTAACTCGCTTCACCGTTACTTCTTAATGTAAAGTTACTTAGTATGCACTTAAAATATATAAAACTTTGTCTTCAAGTTTTTTTTAATGCAGAAAATTGTTTTTCTTAGTTTCATGATTTTTAAAACACGTTTTTGTTATTGAGACGGTGCTTTAAAGTGAAATAAAAAAAATTCTACTTAATATTAATCCAGCATTTAAGTCCCTGAATGTATTGAATATTTAACTGATAAATATTTTGGATCTAAAATCCAAAGTGAAGAAGTAAATGTTGTCTGGGAAGATCATCTTTTCAAACAAATACATACATATAAATAGGTAAATATGAAGGTATGCTACTATAACAACTGTGAATATATATCAAGGCGAATTCATTAGCTGATTGCTTGTTCTATCTACGCGTTATGCGGTGAAAGTGTCAAAATGGTTATTTTGTTTAAATTTTAAATTTATATTTACATACGTCTGTGATTGAAAATTCAATGTGTAAAACAAGAGCACATAATATAAAGAAATGCATTTGAATATTTTTACTATAAAGCATCAGTTCGTTTGCTTTTCGTGTCAAATTTGGAATTCCACCCATTCGTTTATTTTTGTTTTTCTAAGTTTCTCTGACATTTTCACAGCAAACTACACACAATTTTTTACTTATATGTGGAGTCAAGGCTAATGAATTCAAGGTTGTATATTCCACATATAAGTAAAATTTTTGTTTATTTTGCGAGAAAATGTCAGAGCAACTTAGAAAAACAAATACAGTGGACGTCCAGTATAACGAATGGCTGTACTACGAATGTCCAGTATTGCGAAAGATTTTCTGAGCGTCATTGGAGACTCTAAATAACGAACGATAAAAAATTTCAGTATTCTATATAACGAATTCTTTTTTTTTGTGCGGTTTTTTGTCTCTTGGAACAATTGGAAAAGTGCAGTTACTTTTCCAATTCTTTTCGTTGCTTTGTTTTGTTCGTTTTTGCTTTTAACAACATGACATTCAGTGGCGTCATACATACAATACATACGGTAGTTACACTTACATAAATAAACTTTAGTCGAGTGCGCATTAAATATATTTAACATGCCTTCTCGAAAACGGCTAACTCTCGGTGAAAAATCGAACTTAATAAGTGAATATAAATGTGGAAAATCTTTGAAAGAAATTTCAGCGAAGTATGCGATTCCCTAATCAAGTGTTTGTACTATAATAAAAAATAGTACCACGCTGTTAAAAAACTTAAAATCAACGCAATACGGATCTGCTAAACGGCAGTCTCTAAGACAAGGAGAATACCCAAAAACAGAGCGTGAATTGTACAAATGGTTGGTACAACATTGGGAACAACTCAATCCCATCAAAGGGAACATTATCAAAACCAACGCTGTAGAAATCCATCGTTAACTCTACGCAAACAAACCCTCCCTAGCTAGTAGCGGTTGGTTGACAAAATTCAAGAAAAGACTTGGAATTCGTATTCTCAAACAGTGTGGAGAAAAATTGTCTTCTCAAGCAGAACTTGTTGAGCCATTCAAAGAAGAATTATCAGAGCTAATAAGAAGTCATGAACTTAGTTTTGAAGCTGAATTGGAAACTTCTACCAGAGACTACATTTGTTCATGCAGGCGAAAATACCGCCCCTGAACGAAAGCTTTCAAAAGAACGAGTGACAATTCTCCTGTGTTGCAATGCAACAGGCACAATGAAAATAAAACCGCTTGTGATAGGCAAAGCAAAAATAAGAAACTACCGGTTGATTATTTGCACTCAAAATCGGCATGGCCTTTATTTTCAAAACATGGTTTTTTTCCAATTTTGTACCCCAGGTATGTTTAAATATGTACATATGTAAATCAAAAATTAATCTATAGATGTATGCATAACCGAACTGTATTTTTATAGGTTGAAAACTTAATACACCCATGGACCAAAATGCAATACGTCTCACAAAATTGCACTACAAAAACAATCTTCTTACCAAAATAGTGAGCTCAGGAGTCAATAGTATTCAAATGGCACTTAAAAAGCTTAAGTTTGAGGCGACGTCACTTATAGCTAAGGCGTGGGAAAAAATTTCGGAAAATGTCTTATCAAAGTGTTGGAAAAATATTTTGTTAGAATTTGCTCAATTCGAGGACGAGGACAACATTCCCTTGGCTGTTTTGAACGAAAAGCAAGTTGCTTTACTTCTGTTAAACAATGGTTTTTCTCAGGTTTGTAAGAATGTTATGTTGTTACATTGCAGTTATGTATATTCTTTATTACATATGTTATTAGATGAGCTTCAGTGTGGAAGAATTAGAAACATGGATAAATGCAGACGACCTTGCTACTGAAGAAACAGACAATCAGCCGGTTGAAGAAATTTCATTGCTGGGCAGTGAAAATGATG